>MU687859.1:73580-103970 GCA_026770625.1 Nicotiana glauca | reverse complement strand
TATTGTGCCCTGTTTTCTTAATTACGCTGATAAATTTTATACTCAGATTGTACTCCCCCACAGCATGTTTCTCTCCCTTTTTAACTGTTTAGTTTCGGTATTTCTTTTCCTTTTATCGTATATATGTATATAGGATTGTACATGTTGATTTGGTAGTCCGGTCTAGCCTCGTCACTACTTCGCCGGGGTTAGTCCAGGTACTTACCAGCACATGGGGTCGGTTGTGCTGATGCTACACTCTGTGCATTTCTTTGTGCACAGATCCAGGAGCAGCTTTTGGACAACAGCAGTAGGCTTTCTATCTCGGAGCTATCTTCAGTCCAGGGACTCTCGAGGTAGCCTAGCCGGCGTTCGCAGGACGAAGTCCCTTTCCTTTATTTCAGTTTGTTTTCATTGTACCGAAACAGACATATGTATTTTTTTTCTCATATTCAGACTTGTTTGTAGTATTCTATAGTAGTTTGTGAGCTAGTGACACCAGATTTTGGGTAGTGATGTGTTTCAAACTTTCGCATTTTTATATCGTTTTGTTAAAACTAAAGTCTTCCGCACTTATTTAATTGTTGTTGGAATATTATATTATTGAAGTTGGTTAGAGAATGTGTAATGTTTGGCTAGCCTAGCTACGTTAGTAGGAGCCATCACGATGCCCGATGGTGGGATAAATCCGGGTCGTGACATTTATGCTGTGGCCGTTTTGCATAAACAACCATTCTAAAGTTGCACCTCTTCAGATTCCAGCCCAACTTTTGCTATAAATACAAGACTATTCTGCTCAGAATTTTCATACGATTTTCTGAGTTTCTCCACCTTCTTCTGCATAATTTTAACATCAAACAAAGACAAAGTAAGTGTGATTTGCTACCGAACTTTGTGTTCGCTGAAACACTGGGGTTTGAAGTACTACTACACCAGTGTGTAATTCGTTCTATCATGGGAGGAAATAATCCATAACCTTGGGTACTAGGAGGTGATTAAATTCCTTAAGCTTGTTAGTTAACTGTATTTGTAAACTAATTCTGGAAAAAACATTTGTGTCATTCTTTTACAAAAATGACTAATGATAATGTGAACCAAGTTGTTCCAATGGTGAATGCCAATGCCTCAACGAGCCGAACAACACCGACAGCATTGGCACCAGCGGAGAAACCCAAAAAATTTTTCGAGATTGATCTCAAGCGCTGGCCGCAAAAGATATTCTTCTATTTGACTACTCTAAGTCTCCAGAAGTTCATCAAGGAAGATGTTCTTGTGCTGTCCGATGAAACACCAGAAATTGAACGCTTTCTCGTGATTGAAGCGTGGAAGCATTTAGATTTTTTGTGCAAGAATTATATTCTAAGAGGGCTGGAGGATGCTTTGTATAACGACTACAGTGGCGTGAAAATGTCAAAAGAACTGTGGACTGCGCTTGAAAAGAAATACAAAACCGAAGATGTCGGGTTGAAGAAGTTCGTTGCTGTAAAGTTTTTGGACTACAAAATGGTAGATAACAAGTCTGTTATTACCCAAGTCCAGGAATAGCAAGTGATTATCCACGATCTCCTTGCTGAAGGTCTTGTCATCAATGAAGCATTCCAAGTAGCAGCGATGATTGAGAAGTTGTTTCTTTTGTGGAAGGACTTCAAAACTACTTGAAACACAAACGCAAGGAGATGTCCTTGAAGATCTCATTGTTCGGTTGAGAATCGAAGAGGAAAATAAAGCTGCTGAAAATAGAGGCCGTGGAAACTCAACAATAATGGGAGCAAATATTGTTGAAGAGAACAAAAAGAGGAAGAAGGCTTCTGGACCGAAATACAATCCAAGCAAGAAGCGGTTAAGTGGAAATTGCTACAACTGTGGAAAAGCCGGACACAAATCTATGGAGTGTCGTGCTCCGAAGAAAGACAAGAAGAAGAGTCAAGCAAACATGGTTGAAAATCATGATGAGATTGATGACTTATGTGCCATGCTTTCTGAATGCAACTTGGTGGGCAATCCAAAAGAGTGGTGGATTGATTCTGGAGCCACTCGCCATGTTTGTGCTGTTAGAGAAGCTTTTGCTACTTATGCTCCTGTTGGACCCGATAAGACGCTTTCTATGGGAAATGCTGCAAAGGCGAAGATTGAAGGATGTGGGAAGATATTTCTCAAAATGATTTTCGGCAAAGTGGTGACTTTGAACAACGTCCTTCATGTTCCCGAGATTAGAAAAAATTTAGTCTCTACTGGACTTCCTGTTAAGAATAGTTTTAAATGTGTTTTTTTTCCGATAAGGTTGTAATAAGTAATAATGAAATGTTTGTAGGAAAATGTTACTTCACTTAGGGCCTTTTCAAGCTGAATGTAATGGTTGTTGAAAATAATAATAAAATTTCAGCTTTGTCTTACTTACTTGAGTCAAACAAATTGTGGCATATACGTTTGGGTCATGTTAATTATAAAACCTTGCGGAAAATAATTAATTTGGAAGTATTGCCTAAATTTGAATGCGACAAATCAAAATGTCAAATATGTGTGGAATCAAAGTATGTTAAACATACTTATAAGTCAGTTGAAAGGAATTCAGATCCTTTAGACTTAATTCACATAGATATTTGTGATATGAAGTCAATACCATCTCGCAGTGGAAAAAAATATTTCATAACTTTTATTGACGATAGTACTCGATATTGCTATGTTTACTTACTTAATAGTAAAGATGAAGCAATAAACGCATTCAAGCAATACAAAAAATGAAGTTGAAACGCAACTTAACAAGAAAATCAAAATGATAAGAAGTGATAGGGGTGGTGAATATGAATCTCCTTTGAACAAATATGTTTAGAATATGGAATTATTCATCAAACAACGGTCCCTTACGCGCCCTAATCCAATGGGATTGCAGAAAGAAAGAATCATTCATTAAAGGAGATGATGAACGCTTTATTGATAAGTTCTGGTTTGTCACAGAACTTGTAGGGGGGGAAGCCGTTCTTACGGCTAGCCGAATACTAAATCGAGTATCCCATTGCAAAACACAATCCATTCTATATGAAAAATAGAAAGGAAGGAAGCTCAACTTGAAATATTTTAAAGTGTGGGGTGTTTGACAAAAGTGCAAGTTCCTAAACCCAAAAGGGTAAAAATAGGACCGAAAACCGTTGATTGTGTTTTCATAGGATATGCGACTAATAGTAAAGTATATCGATTTCTGGTTCATAAATTAGAAAATCCCGACATTCATAATAAGACGGTTATAGAATCAGATAATGCTGAGTTCTTTGAAAATATAATCCATATAAAAAAGAATGTGAGTCGATTGGTGAAGGATCTAAACAACCTCGGGAAGAAACAAAAGAAAGTACACTTAACTAGGAGGATCCAAGACGTAGTAAACGTCATAGAATGTCTACTTCATTTGGACCAGATTTTGTGACTTCCTTTTTGGAAAATGAGCCTCAAACATTTAAAGAAGCTATGCCTTCTTCGAAATTATTATTTTGGAAAGAGGCAGTCAATAAGGAAATAGAATCCATACTGAACAACCATACATGAGAATTGGTTAATCTTCCTCCTGGAAATAAATCGTTGGGTTCTAAATGGATCTTTAAGAGGAAAATGAAAGATAATGGCACTATTGAAAAATTTAAGGCAAGACTTGTGGTCAAAGCGTATAGACAACGAGAAAGTCTTGACTATTTCGATACAACGAGAAAGTCTTGACTATTTCGATACATACTCTCCAGTTACAAGAATTACGTCCATACGAATGTTAGTAGCGTTAGCTGCAGTTTATGATCTTGAAATTCATCAAATGGATGTTAAGCCAGCCTTCTTAAATGGATTGTTGGAGGAAGAAATTTACATGGAACAACCTGAAGGGCTTGTGGTTCCTGATAAAGAAAAGAAGGTATGTAGACTTACGAACTAAAACAAGCACCCAAATAATGGCATGCGAAAATTGACCAAATAATGTTGTCAAATGGTTTTAAAATAAATGAATATGATAAATGTGTTGTTGATACCCAAGTTTTTTCTATATATTTTTTATATGCAAATACTTTCAAAATAGTATATATATGTATATATAAGCATGTCCAAGTATTTTATTATTTTTCTAATATTCAAAAAAGATTTTTAAACCGATTTATTGCCCTATTTTAGCAATACAAAAGCCAATAAATTTTCTTCAAATTATCATGGTGATTAATCTATTTTATTTTTACACATTTTTATAATTTGATTTGGTATTTTTAAGCTAAATTTGCACTAAATTACAATTCTAGCCTATTTTAAGATTTAAATAGCGTTTATAATAATAAAATTTATTCCAGTATTTTTAATTTAATGATTATATATTACTAATTAATTTAGTGCCTTTAATTTATTTCAAAAATTATTTTACTATTTTTTTTAATAAATTAAAAAGGGAAAAGTGGCTATTTAACTAATAGCCTTATTTGTATTTTAATTACAGCCAAAATTAACCACCCCAATAACCCAATTCCAATTTCAAACAGACCAGCCCAAATCCTAATATATAACCCGACCCCTAACCCGTTAATAAAACTCGCTAGTTTTCTTTTGATCTAGGCCGTTGATCATTTTGATCAATGACCACGATTCTCCCTTACCATTTTAATTCACCCAAACCCTAATTCATATCCCTCCAGAAATGCTGCCTTGAAACCCCTTCATCTCTCAAACTCTCTCAAATGTTCTCGAAACCCTAATCGTCTTCTACCTCAAGCTCACCGAAATCCGTGGCCTCTCAGGCCATGGATGGTTGAAACTCATCTCCCTCTGCTCTTAAACACTTGGTACTTGAAGGTTCGAGGTATGACCTCGAAGGTTTTCGTTCAGATATTTGCAAACTCAAGGTTCTATGGCCATCTCCGACCTTGCTCCTGCGTACAATGGTGTTTTGAGCCTGGTTCTGACTTTCCGACCAAGATCGAACCTTTTCCAAGCCTTTCTCATTGTAGGGTTCTTCTGAAACCCTAACTATACGAGGTTTTCTCTGATTTTTCTCAAATGTGTTATATATCTGTGCTCTACTTGAGTTTTTGAACGATTTCCTCAACTTTTCTTTCAAAAATTACTTTCAAAAATTACTTCTTTCTGATTTAGGGTTTCCTGAAAATGTTCAAATGTTTCTCTGACTTTTCTTTCCCTTTTTCTTTGTGTGTATTTGTCTCCGCTATGTTCTTATGTTTTTCCTTTTATCACGCATGTTATTCTACTGTGTTTTGCATATTCTGTTCTTTCTTCTACTGTATTTCTATGCTATGTTTTCACATGCTTTCCCACTATGTTCTGCTATTTGCCTTCCACTATGACTTGATATGCTTCGCCTACTGTATCCTTCTACCAAGTTCTTAAGGGTTTACTGTTTCACTTCTACTTTACCTTGTTTTAAAGAGACGTTTAAGCATGTTTTTACTATTTCTTCTACTCTCACTGTATTTTGAATTAGGTTCTTCACTCTGTTTGCTTTGAACTTTCAACTGTATTTTCTTCTTTCTCATGAGTTTCTGAAAGAAATCTTTGAGCCTGTTGCCTCCTCATCTCTGTATTTGACTCGAGGTAGAAACCTTAGAATTTGGGGGTTCCTCTGAGTTTGGTCATATAATTGAATTAGGGTTCTATTTGAGAACCCTTGACTCTTTCAGACTAACCTCTGAGTCTATGAGCATGACAATTTTCTTCATGTTTAACGTGTCTGTATGCTTTTATATATGACGAATCTTTCTTCAAAAGGGTTTTCTAACTTGTGATTGATTCAGAATTCCTTTTAATGGGGTCTAATTGATTGTTACTGATTTTCCTAAAGTTAGAATCTTTCCCATCTTTCTGACCTGGTTCATTCATACAAAATCCTCAATTTTTGATTTACTAACTGTTAATTGATTCCCTTGCCTTATTTGCACAAATCGTGTACTATCAAGACCTTGTCCTTAAATAAACCTCTATGTATTTACCCCTCTTGTACTGCTTTGAAAAAGTATTTGATTAATCTTTTTCCTTAATTATTTTTACCCGTTTGAAATCAGAATCCCTTAATTAAAGGAAAAACTTGTGTAATTGATTTTCAAACTATTTTCTTACCTATTTCTGCTTGCTTTCTACACTATAAATACGTGACCTTCTTTAACACAACACACGATCAACACACATTACGCACTTCAGACACTTATAATCTCACAATTCTCTTCTAAACTCATAGCATTCTGACTACTTGTTTGCACTTTGGCTTTACAAGACTACTGCTTTCCTTTGCTTGTTTCCTTGAGACTGGCATGTTCTAGTTTTGGTTTCAGCATCATCCTAACGTGTTTATTTCCAGCCTTAACATCCATGTCTACTGTACTGTCTTGTGGAGTTAAATATTAACTAGCATGTTAATTTCTTTTTACCTATTTCAGTTGTGAATCCCTGCACCCCTGTCCCCCTCTATGTGTTTTGAGTTGTAGTTCAGAACATGGCAATATTCCAGTTATTGTTCATGTTTAGACTTGATCCCTTAGGGTTCCTAACTCCCAAAACAATGTGTTCTAACAGGCTGGTGGGGTGTGCCAGCATTTTCTATTGCTGTGTATGACCACTAGCCTGTCTTTGCCACTCCCCTTTTCCCCTTTTCAAAATTCCTTCTATGCACTACACTCATTCCTAGTTTCTAAGTTCTGCCCCCCTTCTGTGAGCCTTGCCTTGGGACCTTGAGCTCCCTCTGAACTTGGACACTTGAGGGCTGTCCCTTTCACACTGCACTACGACTCAATCGTGCAATGTATTTGGGTGTGAGCACTGCCCGGAGTCTATTTGATGCTCTTAATTAGGGAACTCTGACACATCCCTAATGAGAGAAAGGTTTTGGATATTGATCTTTGGACTTGATTTACTTTATGCTTCAGACAGGAAGTCTGAATCAGGCTCTCCTTGGTTGTAATTTTAATTTTTTCTGATGGAGTTTTCTTTATTTTATTTTTTGGACTGTAATAATTTTATAATAAACCTCTCGGGTGATTAGTGAAAAGGTAACCATGCATGCAAAAGGGTAGATATCATGCTCATAGGGAATTACTACACTTCTGCACTCATGTATCTTCTCTACAGCTTTGCACGTTTGCATATCACATGTAGACACCATGTCTATAGGGATTTTGCATCTCCATATAGATACCTTGTCTATAAGGAATTCTGCACTATCATATGTAGATACCATGTCTATAAGGAATTCTGCATTATTACATGTAGATACCATGTCTATAAAGAATTCTGCATTATCACATATAGATACCATGTCTATAGTTTTCTGCATCATCACATATAGATACCATGCCTAAAGGTTAACCAGAAATCCAGACTCTACATATGCATTGGTCACTAGGCAAACCTGTTTATAGGATTAAAAACTAACAGTATTCAGATACCATGCCCATAGGATTTCTGCACTCTTGCTACGCCTGTAAAAAATGTTTAAAATCAGTAACGCCTAGAGAGCATGCCTATAGGAGCTATCAACCAAAGCTGAATCGTTCATTCACTTATAAGTGTAAAATCAATTGTAGCAATAACGTCTGTAGAATTTATGTTCCTGTAATTGATAATTTATTTCCCTTAAAATCAGTATACTTATTTTCTGAAACTAATAGATATCATGCCTATAGGTTTCATTTAACACTTAGGCAAGCTATAAGGTAAGCCTATAAATCGAATCAGAATTTATTAACTACAACCAGCAGGCAGGCCTGATTCAGGCTTCTTATCTGAAATATGCAATAGATCAGTTTGCCATAACTTTTAAGTTTAAACAGGCCCTAATGAGTACGTGTAAGACATGCTAAGCTATCTGCTTCTCTCTGGTTTTTAAGGAGGTTTGTATGAGCCTTTCTGTCTGCTATGTGCTTTTCCTATATTTGCTATATATGTGTTTTGATTGTCACCTTAGCATTTTGTCCTTTGAAACTATAAAGACTCATACCCCTTCCCTGTAGGATTAGTAGTCCAAATACCTCCGGGACTGATAGGATTGGGATGGGTAGTAGAATGCAATAAGTAACGAAACTATTCTGCGCTTTAATACCTTAACAGGGTGGGAAAAGGTAGATATGGATATGATGACCATACGATAACACCACGTGTATAAACAGTTACCGGGTGTTGCGTGGGGTGATCTATATTATTTATAAACCTAGGACCCCCTCCCCTCCCTTTACTTGTTTATTTTATTGAAAACTGATTTTTTTCTCAAATTTCAGCTTCTTTAACTTCTTTTAATTTCAATTACTTACCACAATTATGTAAAAATCCCCTCCCTTTACTTGTCTATTTTATTCAGGATTTCAAAAAAATTGCTTCTTCTCAAATTCCAGCTTCTTCAACTTCTTTTAATTTTAATTACTTACAACAATTATGTGAAAACCCCCTCATATTTGTAATTCTTACTTGTCTACTTGTTGTTTGTACTTAAATTCACAATTATAGTATGGCCGGGAACCACACTAGTTGATCTCGAGGGGTGCCTAACACCTTCCCCTCGGGATAATTTCGAGCCCTTACCTAATCTCTGGTTTTCTAAATCAAAGTTCTTCTTAGTGTCCTAATGCACTTAATAATTAGGTGGCGACTCGTCAATTCAAAACCAATTCCCAAAAGGGAACGAGTTGTCCTCCCAAATGTCATAAATCCAATTTTGCGATAAAAAGGGGGCATCGACAGCATGGCGACTCTGCTGGGGTTTTCTTTAAGGCTTTTACCATTTCATGCTATTTGTGACTTTATGCTTCTTTATATGTCTTTACTTGTTTAAATGCCTTTAAGTATTTGTTCCTTCTTCTACTACAAAACTGACCTGGATCTTTGTTTCTTTCCTTTATTAATGTTTTCCTTTACCGCTTTCCTTTAATATTATTATAAATTATGAAAAACTGTTGTAATTATTACTTTATGAATGTGCAAATATGTGACAACTTGTTTGATTATTGTAACTGCATATTCAATATCATATTCCACTCGTGCGAAATAAAATACCATAGCAACGCTTATAATGAGTGGTTGCGCTCTTCCGATATTATCACTCCCTAAATCAGGCAAAGGCATATTTGCGGTAAAACCAGTCGATCAATAGTGTAGTCGACGGTTCCGTGCCTTTCCCTTTTGAGTTGTCCGCTCAAGGGTACCAGTCTAATACTCCATAGAAACCTTACTCTGTTTAAAGGTGAATACATCACTGTCTAACCTAGCCGAGTCAGTTATATTGTCCGCATAATGACTCTTTAAGATAGCCTTGTCTAAGTCCACCGGGTTTTCCCAAAACCCAAATAGACGCTACCACATTTTATGCATTTATTTGGAGAACTAAATGCTTGTTATGCTAATTGTTAATATTAAACAGTCGAGTCTGGTGGGGGTAAGGGCCTAACCTTTTGACTTGCAAAAATATGAGGCATGAAGTCCCAGATTCGGCATGGTCACTAACATCCACCCCAAATTGCTAAGCTGGTGGGAGGATCTTCATTCCAACGATCAAGATCTTGTCCGAAAATATCTAGGAAATCTACCTTCTCTCCTGGAAATTCAACCCAACAACAAAATCATAGAAGTTGTCACTCTATTATGGGATTGTGATAGGTCTATGTTCCGCTTTGGAGACATTGAGATGACACCCCTGCTCGAGGAAATAGGAGGAGTGACTGGGATACCGTGGGAAACTTCGGGTTTGTTAATGCCGGGAAACCGCAAAGGTAGAGGTTTTCTCAAAATGATGGGTCTAAAAAAGAATCCAGACTTAACCTGTTTGAAAGAGTCGTATATTCTCTTTGACTACTTGTATGAGAGGTACGGTCACAACAAATCTTACCGTACTTATCCTGACGAGTTCGCCCTCACATCATTGGGGCATATCCATTGAAGGGTCTTTGTATTCATATTTTGTTTCTTGGGGATGATAGTGTTTCTAATGAAGAAAGAAAGAATACATACCGGGCTAGCTATGGTCACCAAAACTCTAATGGAAGGAATTGACGGACAACCATTCAGTCTTGTGCCAATGATCATTGCAGAAATATACCGAGCCCTAGAAAGGTGTCAACAGAGAGCCAAACATTTTGAGGGTTGTAATCTGCTACTTCAACTTTGGCTCATGGAACATCTCCAAAAGGGTGAATACCGATAGGAAATCCATCGTAGGGACTGGGACGATCATATCGCTTTTCATCATCCAAAGCGAATGAATTACATGCCCAACATGTTCGCCCAACTGGAGAATGCTAGAGAATGGGTCGAACTCTTTGATAATCTGACTGAGGACCGAGTGCAATGGATGTTTGAGTGGTTCCCTACTGAAGAATTCATCGTTCAATCCAGGGATGCGCCATTTCCGATACTGATCGGTTTGAGGGGAACCTACCCTTATATCCCTCTCCGAGTTATGAGACAGGCTGGTAGGAAGCAGGTTATACCAAGGGTCGACAAGATGAGTCACTTCCGGGATGACTTCCAGAACCACGATAGTCTGTACATGTGCTTGGCTCAGCATATGTGGCACTGCAAAATTATCTTGGGAAAGGACACCATCGAACCAGATTGCTACCATGCTGGTAGTACCCCACACTATTCAGGCTGGCTGGAGCACAATCACAATAGTTTGGGTCAACCCTGGTTTGTTCGAGGTCACAGGATCATTGACGAAAAGGCTGAGGCACAGGTAAAGTACAACCAACTGCGCAAGAGGATTCAGGAATGTGAAAATGAGCATCGTGAAATACAAAAAGCCAATCAAAAACTAATTGAAGAATGGAAGGATATGGCCGTCAGCGCCAACAAACGACTCGTCTGTTTAGAGCATGGTTTAGTGGAACTGGGAAGGAAGTTTCTAAAGAGGGTCGAAGATTGCCGAACTGCTGAAGGAAATGAAGGTGAACATCTGGCTAGAGCTTACTTGCTACTAGGACTGCGCGAGCTGGGAGAACTGTTCGAGGGAACTAACAATGCCGAGTCTGGGGAAGGTCCTTCTGGGACCAAATAGATAGGAGTTTTGATTTTTTATAAGATGTAATAAGGCTAATGGCCATTAGTGACTTTTTCTTATTTACTATCGTTTTGGATTTCGTCTACCTTTTTATCAATAAAATGAGGCATTTAGCATTCTAAGTTCTCCAAATGGACTTGTCGCTAGGCCTACCTCGGGCACAATGAGGTCCCCCAAAAATCAGGACGCGCTTTATCTTTCCTGCACTACGTGTTTAAATATCGCAACATTTCTTCCTTATGATCTTTACTGAATTATCACCTTTTTATTTTTACTTTTTTGTTTATTCCCCTCCCCAAAGGTTAGTTCGTGAACTCTGGCAACATCATCATATTTTACAAGATCCAGGGGCCCTCCACCTACTCCTCCTCCCAGTCCTGTCAGACACAAAAGCAAAAGAAGAATGGAAGATTCGAACAACTCAGCTGAACGGGTAGAGGTCACTCGTGGTGCTCTAGTCTCCAAGGAAAATACCTCTCAACTAGAACAAAAACTATTGAAGTTCCAATAAGAACTTGATCAAGTCCGGAATTTGGCTAGTCTGTCATTTTCCCTCACCACTCCAGAAGTTACTTTCCTAAATACTCAGAACCCCATACCTCCACAAAACATCCCAAAGCAACCCGCTCCTTGCCACACTCCCAACAATACTCCACTACTCATCCCGAAACCTTTGAACTATATAAATGACCATGGCCACACCCAACACAACACCTCCATCTACGTGGAGACTATGCCGCACTCCATCCAGCCCATCTCAAGCACACCCGAGTCCAATGATAAGGACTCGCTCATCAGGAATTTGGCTGAAGAGCTTAAAAGGTTGACCACCAGAATTCAAGGCGTTAAAGGAAGTAAGGGAATTGAGGGGCTAAACTATGAAGATCTATACATACCAATGTTGAGTTGCTCGAGCGGTACAAACCTCCCAAGTTCGAAATGTTTGATGGCACAAGGGATTCTAGGGTTCATTTGAGAACATACTGCAACAAGCTGGTCGGAGTAGGAAGAGACGAGAAGATCCACATGAAGATTTTCATGAGGAGCCTGAAAGGAGATGCTACGTCTTGGTACATTAGCCAAGACCCAAAGAAGTGGTCAAAATCGGTAAGTATGGCATCCGACTTCATGGATTGATTCAGGTTCAACACGAAAAATGCACCGGATGTGTTTTACATTTAGAATTTAAAGAAGAAACCCACCGAAACATTCTGCGAGTATGCCACTCGTTGGAGATTAGAGGCTGCTAAGGTCCGACCTGCTTTAGAGGAAGAACAAATGAACAAGTTTTTCGTCCGAGCTCAGGATCCGCAATACTGTGAAAGACAGATGCTGATCAAGAATCATAAATTTTCTGACATCATCAAGCTAGGAGAAATGATCGAGGAAGGTATCAAGAGTGGTATGGTTATGAACTTTGAAGCCTTGCAAGCTACCAATAAGGCTCTATAGTCTGGTGGTGTGTCCAAGAAAAGGGACGTAGGCGCCATAATGGTTGCACAGAGAACCAAATCACCTGTCAAATACCAAACTTATCCAACACCTCCACTTACATATCAGCCCACTCCAAATTGCCAAACACCCACACCTTCCTACCAAACGCCACCGCCTTCTTATCAATCACCTTCGCCTCCTACATACCAACTTGCTTCACCTAGATATTCCTAGCCCACACATGTCTACCAGGCTTACAGCACTCAACAATCCCACTATCAATCACCTCCCCCTCGTCAAAACTTTCCTAGACCCCGACCAAATTTTGACCGTAGACCTCCCAAATAGTATACTGCCATTGGTGAACCAATTGACCAGCTGTACGAAAGGCTTAAAGCTGCTGGTTATGTCACCCATATCCCTGCTATAACCCCTGAAAACCCTTCCTAATGGGTCAACCCAAATAAAACCTGCGCATACCATTCTGGCATGAAAGGGCATACCATTGATGAATGCTGCTCCCTGAAACATAAGATCTAGGCTTTGATTGATAACAAGACCACCGTGGCAAAGGAGCCTGCTCCGAATATCCGCAATAACCCTCTACTAGACCACAAGGGTGGAGGTGTTCACATGATTGAAACAGAGGATGATTGGGATCCCAAGGGATCAATCGGTTTGATCGCAGAAGGTGACAATCCAAAGAAACCAACAGTCACCCTTAATCCGATTGTAGTCCAAATTTAGCCTTCTAGAGACGACGAGGTGAACATTTCCATACCGCTTGAGTTTGAAACACCAAACTCTGCGAAGACGCCAACACCAATTGAGGTAGAGTTTGGGTCCCCAAAGGCACTTGTACCATTTGAAGTTGCTATATTACCTCCCAAAGCAAGAGTGCCCATTCCGGTAGCAATGACAGCCATAACACCATTCCACACAAAAGCCATGCCATGGGACTACACAGCCGAGGCAAGAAGGAAAGGGAAAGCCAAGTTCGGGGAAGCAGTTGCGACACAGGTTATGACAAGAACCGACAAGGTTTATACCCCGGAACACTTGGATGAGTCGAGTAAGCAGACCTCTAGTCGACAAGCCATAACTGAAGCTGGGCCCGATGATCACTGGAGAAAGATACAAACGAAGGAATACTCAGTCATTGATCAGCTGAACAAAACACCGGCGCAAATTTCTATCCTTGCTTTGCTATAGAGTTTCGATGCACACAAGAATGCCTTGTTAAGAGTGCTGAGTGAGGCATATGTACCAAGCAACATCACCGGAGGAGAAATGGCAAACATGGTAGGCCAGGTATTGGAAAGTCCCAAAATCACTTTTCATGAAGATGAGCTACCACCAGAAGGGTTGAGTCACAACAAGGCATTGCACATCACCGTGCAATGTGAAGATTATTTTATCACCAGAATCTTGGTCGATGGAGGGTCCAGTCTCAACATTTGTCCATTGGTAACACTCAGGACATTGGGAAAATGGTTGCATGAAATCATGGACGGGTCCATCAACGTTAAAGCTTTTGACGGTTCTCAAAGGTCAACCATTGGGGAGATTATCTTATGTTTGCAAATGGGGCCTACTTGGTTTGATGTTGACTTTCAAGTGATAGACGTGCCGACGTCTTACAATCTGTTGTTGGGACGACCATGGATTCATGCCGCTGGGGCCATAACATCAATACTACATCAGGCAGTGAAGTTTGAGTAGAACCACCAAGAGGTGATCATTCACGGCGATGGTAGCAATCCCATATATAGTCGCCAGACTATCCCAGCAATAGGAGGCAGAAGAAGGATAGGCGGGGAAACTTACCACCATGTTGAGCGAGTCAACGCCGTTGATAAGGACAAGTGGTGGGACAACAAAATTGAAAGTATATTGAACTGGTGCTGATATGAGCCTGGCAAGGGACCTGACAAGAATCTCCAAGGAATCGCTAAGCCTATCAAGCTGAAGAAACACGGCACCACCTTCAGATTGGGGTATGAGTATACTTGGAAAGAATTCAATGAATGGTCGCCACCCTGTCGCGGTTCTTACTATCCTTTGGAACAGCCAATACCCCGCTTGGAGCAAACTTTCCAACCGGCCGAAGTCATCTATGGGTCAGAAGAAGAGGAAGCACTGGCAGCAGTGAAGAACCTGTTCTTAGAAGATGATGATATGGACTGCTGTGTCATTTTCAAGGAAGAGGGGGAGGAAGGCCCTTCCATACAAGCTGTAAGCAGAGGAGCACGCCTCAATAACTGGACTATCAGAGCTACCAGAGCCCCGCGTGCCTCGAGGTAGCAAGGCTGAACAAACGTCATGCACTATTTTATTTTACTAATTTACTTTCCTTTCGCATTATTATTTTTTGCAAGAAAGAGCTCCGATGTTCAAAACATATATGGAATTTATCAAAGCATTTCAGTTTTATTCATCCTATTCTTATTATTTTCTCTCATTACTTTACTTATACAACATTACTATTACTTATCTTGATGAACCAATGACTTTGACATGCAACGAGACAGCGCAACAAGCGGACATAGACTCAGAGGAAGATGATATACCGGAAGAGATTGTCAAAGAAGTTGAGAATTTTGAGAGTAGACCTAAGTCCAACCTTGACGAGACTGAGATTGTTAACTTGGGAGATGCACAAAATGTCAAAGAAACACGAATCAACTTTCACTTATCACTGTCAGAAAAGAAAGAATACACAGAATTTCTAAGGGAATATGAGGATATATTTACCTGGTCATACGATGACATGACTGGTCTAAGTACATCTATTGTAGCTCACAAATTGCCGACCGATCCAACATGTCCACCAGTAAAGCAGAAGCTCAGAAAGTTCAAGCCAAATATGAGTTTGAAAATCAAGGAAGAGGTCACTAAGCAGGTCAAAGCTAAGGTTCTCAAGGGTAGTGGAGTATCCAACATGGTTAGCCAACATCGTGCCAGTGCCGAAGAAGGACGGGAATGTTAGAGTCTGTGTTGACTACCGAGATCTCAACCGGGCCAGTCCAAAAGACGACTTCCCCTTGCCGAACATACACATCCTGATTGATAATTGCGCCAAACACGAGTTGCAATTATTTGTAGATTGTTTTGCTGGGTACCATCAGATCTGGATGGATGAAGAAGATGCCGAGAAAATGGCTTTCATTACACCATGGGGAATGTACTGCTACAAGATGATGCCATTGGGGTTAAAGAATGCAGGGGCCACCTACATGAGGGCCATGACCACCATTTTCCATGATATTACAAGGAGATAGAAGTGTATGTAGATGACGTCATGATCAAGTCCAAGAAAGCCATTGATCACATAGAAGATTTGACGAAGTTCTTCAATAGACTGAGAAGGTACGACTTGAAGCTGAATCCCACGAAATGTGCATTTAGGGTTCCTGCCGGAAAACTACTTGGGTTCATCGTAAGTCGCTGAGGGATAGAACTGGATCCATCAAAGATCAAGGCCATTCAAGAATTGCTACCGCCAAAGAACAAGAAGCATGTAATGAGTTTCTTGGGGAGAATTAACTACATCAGCCGGTTCATAGCCCAATCTACGGTTATTTGTGAACCGATCTTCAAAATGTTGAAGAAGGATGCCGCCACCAAATGGACTGATGAATGAGAGAAATCTTTCGACAGAATCAAGGAATACTTATCAACACCACCAGTCTTGGTTCCACCTTAGCCAGGTAGACCTTTGCTACTCTACATCGCAGTGTTAGATGGTGCCTTCGGTTGCGTCCTAGGGCAACATGATAAAACAGGGAAGAAGGAGCAAGCCATTTATTATCTCAGTAAGAAGTTCACCCCGTACGAAGCCCGGTATTCTCTGTTAGAACGCACATGCTGTGCTCTAACTTGGGTGGCCCAGAAGCTGAGGCACTACTTCTGTGCCTATACTACATATCTCATATCCAGGATGGATCCTTTGAAGTACATCTTTCAGAAGCCCATGACCACTGGCAAGCTATCCAAGTGGCAAATCTTTTTGAGTGAATTCGGCATTATCTATGTGACTCAGAAAGCAATCAAGGGACAGGCGCTAGCAGATCACCTCGCTGAAAACCCTGTAGACGGAGAATATGAACCCCTAAAGACGTATTTTCCTGATGAAGAGGTATCATTCATAGGAGAAGACATTGCAGAGTCCTATGATGGTTGGAGGATGTTTTTCGACGGAGTAGAAAATTTCAAAGAAGTGGGCATAGGAGTAGTCCTAGTATCGGAAACTGGCCAGCATTACCCAGTTTCCGCCAAGCTCAGGTTCCCCTACACTAACAATATGGCCGAGTACGAAGTCTGCATATTAGGGCTCAAGATGGCCATTGACATGAAAATCCAAGAGTTGCTAGTGATTGGAGATTCAAACTTGCTTATACATCAGGTCCGAGAAGAATGGGCAACCAAGAACTCCAAGATACTCCCATAACTGCATCATGTACAGGAGTTGAGAAAGAGGTTCACAAAGACGGAATTTCAGCATGTTCCTAGAGTTCAGAATGAGTTTGCCGATGCATTGGCAACCCTATCGTCCATGATACAGCACCCAGATACAAACTTCATTGATCCTATTCCTGTGAAAATCCATAATCAGCCAGCTTATTGTGCTCATGTCGAAGAAGAAGCAGATGGAAAACCTTGGTTTCATGACATCAAGGAATATTTGGCAAAAGGAGAATATCCAGAGTTTGCAAATACTACTCAGAAGCGCACACTTCCAAGATTGTCCAACAATTTCTTTCACAGTGGAGGAATCCTATATAGGAGGACTCCTGATTTGGGGTTACTAAGGTGTGTCGATGCAAAGGAAGCATTCAAGCTACTAGAAGAAATCCATGCTGGGACCTGTGGTCCACATATGAACGTCTTTGTCTTAGCCAAGAAAATACTCGGGGCAGGTTATTTTTGGATGACTATGGAGACGGACTGCATCCAGTACGTTCGAATATGCCACCGCTGTCAGATACATACCGACATGATAAAGGTACCTCCTAATGAGCTTAATGCAACAAGCTCACCATGGTCGTTCGCCACATGGGGAATGGATGTTATCGGACCAATCGAACCTGCCGCATCAAACAAGCACAGGTTTATCCTAGTAGCAATTGATTATTTCACCAAATGGGTTGAAGCAGCATCCTATAGAGCAGTGACTAAGAAAGTCATGGCAGACTTCGTCCATGACCGTATCATTTGTCGATTCGGGATTCCAGAATCAATCATTACTGACAATGGCTCCAACCTCAACAGTGACGTGATGAAAGCTATGTGTGAAACCTTCAAGATCAAACACAAGAATTCCACAGCTTAGAGGCACCAAATGAATGGAGTTGTAGAAGCTGCCAATAAGAATATCAAGAAGATACTAAGGAAGATGATAGAAAAGCATAAGCAGTGGCATGAGAAGTTATCATTTTGCTTTATTGGGGGTACCGCACCACAGTCCATACATCAACTGGTGCAACTCCTTACATGTTAGTTTATGGTACAGAGGCAGTCATTCCCGCGGAAGTAGAAATTTCTTCCCTAATGATCATACAGGAAGTCGAGCTCGACGATGCAGAGTGGGTAAAAAGTCGTTTCGAGCAGTTGGCTCTTATAGATGGAAAGAGAATGAATGCAGTTTGCCATGGTCAGCTTTATCAGAATAGAATGTCTAGAGCTTTCAGTCAAACCAAGACGGTTCACACTAGGGCAGCTGGTGTTAAAGAAGGTTTTTCCACATCAAGATGAAGCCAAAGGGAAATTCTCTCCCAATTGGCAGGGTCCATACATGGTTCATCGGGTTCTGACAGGAGGAGCCCTTATACTCGCAGAAATGGACGGAGAAGTTTGGCCAAAGCCGATCAATTCAGATGCAGTCAAGCAATACTATGTGTAACCATTTATGATTTCCTTATGTAATTTGAACTACGTCCGACTTGATTCCCGTTTAAGAAAGGATACGTAGGCAGCCTTATGGGTTCGGTCACAATTCAATAAAATTTTCATTTTCCCCGCAATTGGAAACTGGGGCAGAATTTTGAGGAGGACCCTCAAAATTTCGAAGTAACTTCAGCCGATCATCGCAAGCAACCGTTAGAAGCAGCAACCCAATAAGTTGGGGCAGAGTTTTGAGGAGGACCCTCAAAATTCCGAAGCGAGAGAGGTTGCAATGTCTTGAACCACGTCACAGTCATCGGTTCATCTAAAAACTATTTCTTAAATATATACATATGTCATATCTTTAACAAACTCATGCATGTTTATTATCGAAATCACTCAGTTCAGCAACGCTACCCCTATTATACATACCGTGTCATTAGATCAGAGCCGAACATGACAAGCAAAGTCAACCGGGACACGAACTAACCTTTCCCCTTTACAAAACTCACGACTTTTCTTTGGATGCAGGCACCCAAGTCGCAAAATCATATATTATACGCTCATACTATTCAGGAATACAACCCTCAGAAGCGTCGTACCTATTCACATGTGCCATCCGCATATAATATCCCCAGCATTCGCAATATCATAATCAGCTATCAGCTAAGAATTTTTATTATTATTCGTCTTTCATCTTTTGCATAAGGCTACCATTCTGCCTTCCGAGGTTAAGCTCTACCTCCATATGCATTTCTTGCATTGCATAAGGCTACTATTCTGCCTTCCGAGGTTAAGCTCTACCTCCATCTGCATTTCTTGCATTGCATAAGGCTACCATTATGCCTTCCGAGGTTAAGCTCTACCTCCATCTGCATTTCTTGCATTGCATAAGGCTACCATTCTACCTTTCGAGGTTAAGCTCTACCTCTATCTGCATTTCCTGTATTGCATAAGGTTACCATTCTGCCTTCCGAGGTTAAGCTCTACCTCCATCTGCATTTTCTGCATTGCATAAGGCTACCATTCTGCCTTTCGAGACTAAGCCCTATCTCCACCTGCATGGCTGAAATATCGCTACTTTATTTTGCAGCTGCATGGCTGAAATATCACCACTTTATTTTGCACTTGCATCATCTGAAAGATCGCCACCTCATTTGCTTTTTTACATTAGCTGAAATATCGCCGCCTCATTGCATGGCTGAAAGATCGCCACTTCATTTAAATCCTGCATCGGCTGAAAGATCGTCATTTTACTTACATAGCTAAAATATCGCCACTTTATTTTGCACTTGCATCGGCTGAAAGATCGCCACCTCGTTTGCTTTTTGCATTGGCTGAAAGATCGCCACCTCATTTTCTTTTTGCATTGACTGAAATATCGCCGCCTCATTGCATGGCTGAAAGATCGCCACTTTATTTAAATCCTGCATCGGCTGAAAGATCGCCATTTTACTTACATGGCTGAAATATCTCCACTTTATTTACACTCTCATGGGCTGAAAGATCGCCACCTATCGAATTGCATGGGCTGAAAGATCGCCAAACTGTCCAAGGGCGTCATTGTTCGGAGGCACCATCTTCATAGCCCGAGAACACCATGCCATGGCTTGAGGACCCCTTTTATCTCTTGCATATCATTATTCAAAGGCATCATCGCTCGAAGGCATCATTCTCATAGCTCGAGAGCATCATTTTATAGCTTGCGAATCTTTATTATATGCTTCATGGCCCAGGACATCATGGTCTAAGGACGTTATCCTAACCACCCAAAGACAACATTCATGGTCCAACAGGAACTTGCATCGTGCTTAAATTTATGCACAATATATGCGCGTATTGCTTATCTATAGGTAAACCGGCGAGCAACGGACATCTCAGCAGGAGCGATCCCACTCCGGTTCCTGCAGCCCTATTAGACTCTAACCATCCACCCCAACCTAAACGTTGCGTCCGTTCTTGGAAAACCTCCATTGGCATACTCCGCAAACGGATCCTAAACTACATATAGCCTGATTCCTGTAAGACCAGGGATATGTAGGCAGCTCAGGAACCAGAGCACGGTTTATCTCTTCAAACCACTTCACTCGGTCAAAATTGGCCATCATGTCTTTACCCGACAACTCTTTCATCCTTCCCGGGTAAAGAGGGGCAGCTGTTGATACCCAATTTTTTCCTGTATATTTTTTATATGTAAATACTTTCAAAATAGTATATATATGCATATATAAGCATATCCAAGTATTTTATTATTTTTCTAATTTTCAAAAAAGTTTTTTAAACTGATTTATTGCCCTATTTTAGCAATACAAAAGCCAATAAGTGTTCTTCAAATTATCATTTTGGTGATTAATCTATTTTATTTTTATACATTTTTATAAATCGATTTGGTATTTTAAGCTAAATTTGTACTAAATTGCAATTCTAGCCTATTTTAAGATTTAAATAGCGTTTATAATTATAAAATTTATTCCAGTATTTTTAATTTAATGATTATATATTATTAATTAATTTATTGCTTTCAATTTGTTTCAAAAATCATTTTACTATTTTCTTATAAATTAAAAAGGAAAAAGTGGCTATTTAACTGATAGCCTTATTTGTATTTGAATTATAGCCAAATCAACCACCCCAAGAACCCAATTCCAATTTCAAACGGACCTGCCCAAATCCTAATATATAACCCGACCCCTAACCCGTTAATAAAACCCGTCCGATTTTCTTTTGATCCAGGTCGTTGATCATTTTGATCAACGGCCACGATTCCCCCTTACCATTTTAATTCCCCCAAACCCCAACCCTAATTCATTTCCTTCCAGAGACACCGCCTTGAAACCCCTTCTTCTCTCAAACTCTCTCAAATGTTCTTGAAACCCTAATCGTCTTCTACTGTCTTCTACCTCAAGCTCACCGGAATCCGTGGCCTCTTAGGCCATAGCTGGTTTAAACTCATCTCCCTCTGCTCTTAAACACTTGGTACTCGAAGTTTCGAGGTCTGACCTCGAAGGTTTTCGTTCAGATCTTTGCAAACTCAAGGTTCTATGGCCATCTCCGGCCTTGCTCCGGTGTACAATAGTGTTTTGAGCCTGGTTCTGACTTTCCGACCAAGATCGGACCATTTCCAAGCCTTTCTCATTCTAGGGTTCTTTTGAAACCCTAACTATTCGAGGTTTTCTCCGATTTTTCTTAAATCTGTTATATATCTGTGCTCTACTTGGGTTTTTGAATGATTTCCTCAACTTTTCTTTCAAAAATTACTTTCAAAAATTACTTCTTTCTAATTTAGGGTTTCCTGAAAATGTTCAAATGTTTCTTTGACTTTTCTTTCCCTTTTTCTTTGTGTGTATTTGTCTCCGCTATGTTCTTATGTTTTTCCTTTTAGCATACATGTTCTTCTACTGTGTTTTCTATATTCCGTTCTTTCTTCTACTGTGTTTCTATGCTATGTTTTCACATGCTTTCCCACTATGTTCTGCTATTTGCCTTCCACTATGACTTGATATGCTTCACCTACTGTATCCTTCTACCACGTTCTTAAGGGTTTACTGTTTCACTTCTACTTTACCTTGTTTTAAAGAGACGTTTAAGCATGTTTTTACTGTTTCTTCTACTCTCATTGTATTTCGAATTAGGTTTTTCACTCTATTTGCTTTGAACTTTCAACTGTATTTACTTGCTTTCTCATGAGTTTCTGAAAGAAATCTCTGAGCCTGTTGCCTTCTCATCTCTGTATTTGACTCGAGGAAGAAACCTTAGAATTTGGGGGTTCCTCTGAGTTTGGTCATATAATTGAATTAGGGTTCTATTTGAGAACCCTCGACTCTTTCAGACTAACCTCTGAGTCTATGAACTAAGTGCGAATTTCTTTTGTTTGCACATAATTCTGATTCCCCTACACTAGACTCTTCTATGGAATAGCATGACAATTTTCTTCATATTTAACGTGTCTGTATGCTTTTATATATGACAAATCTTTCTTCAAAAGGGTTTTCTAACTTGTGATTGATTCAGAATTCCTTTTAATGAGTGTAATTGATTGTTACTGATTTTCCTTAAGTTGGAATCTTTCCCATCTTTCTGACCTGGTTCATTCATACAAAATCCTCAATTTTTGATTTACTAGCTGTTAATTGATTCCCTTGCCTTATTTGCACAAACTGTGTACTATCAAGACCTTGTCCTTAAATAAACCTCTATGTATTTACCCCTATTGTACTGCTTTAAAAAAGTGTTTGATTAATCTTTTTCCTTAATTATTTTTACCCGTTTGAAATCAGAATCCCTTAATTAAAGGGAAAACTTGTGTAATTGATTTTCAAACTATTTTCTTACCTATTTTGGCTTGCTTTCTACACTATAAATACGTTACCTTCTTTTACACAACACACGATCAACACACATTACACATTTCGTACACTTATAATCTTACAGTTCTCTTCTAAACTTATAGCATTCTGACTACTTGTTTGCACTTTGGCTTTACAAGACTACTGCTTTCCTTTGCTTGTTTCCTTGATACTGGTATGTTCTAGTTTTGGTTTCAGCATCATCCCAACGTGTTTATTTCCAGCCTTTACATCCATGTCTACTGTATTGTCTTATGGAGTTAAATGTCAACTAGCATGTTAATTTCCTTTCGTCTGTTTCTGTTGTGAATCCCTGCACCCCTGTCCCCCTCTATGTGTTTTGAGTTGTAGTTCAGAACATGGCAATATTCCAGTTATTGTTCATGTTTGGACTTGATCCCTTAGGGGACCCTAACTCCCAAAACAATGTGTTCTAATAGGCTGGTGGGGTGTGCTAGCATTTTCTATTGCTGGGTATGACCATTAGCCTGTCTTTGCCACTCCCCTTTTAACAATTCCTTCTATACACTTACACTCATTCCTAGTTTCTAAGTTCCGCCCCCCTCTTGTGAGCCTTGCCTTGGGACCTTGAGCTCCCTCTGAACTTGGACACTTGAGGGCTAGCCCTTCCACACTACACTATGACTCAATCCTGCAATGTATTTGGGTGTGAGCACTGCCCGGAGTCCATTGAGGCTCTTAGGGAACTCTGACACATCCCAAGTGAGAGAAAGGATTTGGATCTTGATCTTTGGAGTTGATTTACTTCATGCTTCAGACAGGAAGTCTAAATCAGGCTCTCCTTGGTTGTAATTTTAATTTTTCTCATGTAGTTTTCTTTCTTTTATTTCTTGGACTGTAATAATTTTGTAATAAACCTCTAGGGTGATTAGTGAAAAGGGAAGGGTAGCCATGCATGTAAAAGGGTAGTTTCACGACCCCAACCCCGATCGTAATGGCGCCCAACACACTGCTAGGAAAGCCCGACCAATTTAACAACCTTAACCATTTCGATACAGTCCATGATTAATTAACACGGATAATTTACTAAGTCATAATACTGGAAATCTAAAATAGAGTTAAAAACATGCGAAATCCCAAATAATAGTACTACTACATAGCCCGAAGAATCCGGTGTCACAAGTCTGAGCCTCTAATACATGAATATCAACTTACTACATATCGTTCTAAGGAAGTATGGAATGAAACAAATAGATAAAGGGAAGATCAGGGCTGCGGACGTCATGCAGCTACCTTGATGCTCCCGGATATGTGTTGCCCAGATGGAAGTTCTCGACAGTCTCAGATGCACCTGGATCTGCACGCAAGGTGCAGAGAGTAATGTGAGTACTCCGAAACAGTGAGCAATAAACATAAATAAAGGCTGAGAATAAGAAATCCTAGATAGGCACATTGTAATCTATAAATACAGCAATTTAAACCAAGTAGTATAAAATCAGAAAACTAATGAAAACAAATTATGGAAATGCTGTAACAGATAAGCAAATAAATGACACTCAAATAAGGAATGCAACACATAGTACGATACTCTCTAGTACCCGCTGCGGCATGCAACCCGCTCCATTTATTTATCATCGACGGCGCTCACTCGGGGTGTGCAGACTCCGGGAGGGGCCCCTTACGGCCCAAGCGCAATATCAAGCCATCTCGTGGCATCCACTAGGCCCTCGACCTCATATCATTATCAATATAATACTGCTGCGACGCGCAACCCGATCCCATACTCAGTCCAGAATCATATAAGCCCTCGGCAATAATAAAATAGTAGTCCTCAACCCAAAACATCATTAGAAATATCATTTAAGTTTCAAATATGAGTAAAAGTGGCTGAGTTTGCAAAACAGTTTTTAAGAATAAGGCTGAGTCCAAGTATTTTGTCAAAATAGTGAGGAAACAGAAATAACAACCCCTGAAGGGTCCAAACCGTTGGCACGAAGCCCAAATATGAAAATTTATCCAAATAATGATGATATCAAGTAAGTTTCAATCAAATACACGGTAAAATATCACTCGAGACGGACCAAGTCACAATCACTAATAGTAAACGACCCCGCGCTCATCATCAAGCGCGTGTCTCGCCTCAATATAGCACTATGATGTGCAAATCCAGGGTTTCAAACCCTCAGGACATTATTTACATTCATTACTCACCTCAAGTCGGCCAAAACTCTAGCTCACTATGCCCTTGTCTATCAAATCGGCCTCCTCGTACGTCGAATCTGACCAAAACATCAACGAATATGTCACAATATGCCAAAGGAACAATACCCAAGCGAAAACAATCGAAAAATATTAAAAATCCCGAAATTGGCAAAACCCGAGCCCCGGTCCCACTTCACGAAACTTAGAAATTTTCACATCAATGGGTTCCTTATCTTGCCACGAGTCTATACATATAAAGAGCACCAAAATCGGGGTCCAAATGACCCCACAAATCCTAACTTTTGCTCTCTTAAGTTTCAAGCCCTAAACCACCATTTTTGACCATTAATTTCTTAAGTTTTCAGCCCTAATCCATGTATTTGCACCATAAAATCGTGTTTTAAGTCCAAAAATCCTTACCTTATCGAATCTCCTTGAAAACCCTCTTCAAAATCGCCCACAATTCTCCAAGTCCGAGTTAAAAATGAACAAACGCTTCAAAATTCGCGAAGAAGAAGCATATATACATTTGCCCAGTCGAAACCGCACCTGCGGTCAATTACCCACTTCTGCGGTAATTCCTCTGCATTTGCGGATTTCACTTAATTATGCCTAACTGCATCTACGGCTCCGCAGATGCGGTACCCATTCCGCACCTGCGCTTTTTGCCTCACCCCTGACTTCGACTTCTGCGATACCAATGCCGCATCTGCGATATCGTAGATGCAGCTCCTTGTCCGCTTCTGCGGAATCATCTCCCAAAGCCAAATCTCGCACTTGCGACCTCCCCTTCCGCATCTGCGGCACCGCACCTACCATCCCATTTCCGCAGGTGCGGAAATACCAGCAACAACAATTTTCTGCAGTGACACAAGTCCAATTTCTTCCCGTTAGGCATCCGAAATCACCCCGAGGCCCCCGGGACCTCAAACAAAAGCACCAACACCTCCTAAAACATCATTCAAACTTGTTCCAATCATCAAAACACCTCAAACAACACCAAAACCATCAAATTACATCGGATTAAAGCCTAAGTTCTTCAAAAACTTCCGAAACACGCATTTGATAAAAAACCCAACCAAATCACCTTCGAATGACCATAAATTTTACACACACATCCCAAATCACATAACGAAGCTACAACAGCTCTTGGAATTCCATTCCGACCCTCGGATCAAAATCTCACCTATCAATCGGAATTCGCCAAAATACTAACTTCGCCAATTCAAGCCTAATTCTACATCGGACCTCCAAAATCACTTCCGATCGCACTCCTAAGTCACAAATTATCCCCCAAAGCTAACTGGATCATCGGAATCCATATTCGATCCCTCTAACACATAAGTCAACATCCGGTTAACTTTTTCAAACTAAGTCTTCCTTAAAGAGACTAAGTGTCTCATTTCCTTCTAAAATCTATCCAAACCAACTCGTTCACAAAAGACCCTGATAAAGAAGCAGAAAATGGGGGAAACGGAGCGGTGACTCATGAGACAACGGGTTAGGTCGTCACAGGTAGATATCATGCTCATAGAGAATTACTACACTTCTGTACTCATGTATCTTGTCTACAGCTTTGCACGTTTGCATATCACATGTAGACACCATGTCTATAGGGATTCTGCATCTCCATATAGATACCATGTCTATAAGGAATTCTCCATTATCACATATAGATACCATGTCAATAAGGAATTCTAAATTATCATATGTAAATACCATGTCTATAACAAATTCTGTATTATCACATGTAGATACCATGTCTATAAGGAATTCTGCATTATCACATGTAGATATCATGTCTATAGTTTTCTGCATCATCACATATAGATATCATGCCTATAGGTTAACCAGAAATCTAGACTCTACATATGCATTGGTCACTAGGCAAACCTGTTTATAGGATTAAAAACTAATAGTATTCAGGTACCATGCCCATAGGATTTCTGCACTCTTGCTACGCCTGTAAAAAATGTTTAAAATCAATAACGCCTAGAGAGCATGCCTATAGGAGCTATCAACCAAAGCTGAATCGTTCGTTCAATTATAAGTCTAAAATCAGTAGTAGCAACAATGTCTGTAGAATTTATGTTCCTGTAATTGACAATTTATTTCCCTTAAATCAGTATACTTCTTTTCTGAAACTAATAGATATCATGCCTATAGGTTTCATTTAACACTTAGGCAAGCTATAAGGTAAACCTATAAATCGAATCAGAATTTATTAACTACAACCAGCAGGCAGGCCTGATTCGGGCTTCTTATCTGAAATATGCAATAGATCAGTCTGCCACAACTTTTAAGTTTAAACATGCCCTAATCAGTATGTGTAAGACATGCTAAACTATCTGCTTCTCTTTGGTTTGTAAGGAGGTTTGTCTGAGCCTTTCTGTCTGCCATGTGCTTCTCCCTGTATTTGCTATATATGTGTTTTGATTGTCGCCTTAGCATTTTGTCCTTTGAAACTATAAAGCCTCATACCCCTTCCCTGTAGGATTAGTAGTCCAAATACCTCCGGGACTGATAGGATTGGGACGGGTAGTAGCATGCAATAAGTAACAAAAATATTTTGCGCTTTAATACCTTAACGGGGTGGGAAAGGGTAGATATGGATATGATGACCACACGATAACACCACGTGTATAAATGGTTGTCGGGTGTTGCGTGGGATGATCCATATTATTTATAAACCTAGGATCCCCCTCCCCCTCCCTTTACTTGTTTATTTTATTCAAAACTGCCTTTTCTTTTCTCAAATTCCAGCTTCTTTAACTTCTTTTAATTTCAATTACTTACCACAATTATGTAAAAACCCCCTTCCTTTACTTGTCTATTTTATTCAGGATTTCAAAAAAACCGCTTTTTCTCAAATTCCAGCTTCTTCAACTTCTTTTAATTTTAATTACTTACAACAATTATTTGAAAACCCCCTCATATTTGTAATTCTTACTTGTCTACTTGTTGTTTGCACTTAAAGTCACAATTATAGTATGACCGGGAACCACACTAGTGGATCTCGAGGGGTGCCTAACACCTTTCCCTCGGGATAATTTCGAGCCCTTACCCAATCTCTAGTTTTCTAAATCAAAGTTCTTCTTAGTGTCCTAATGCACTTAATCATTAGGTGGCAACTCTTCAATTCAAACCCAATTCCCAAAAGGGAACGAGTTATCCTCCCAAATGTCATAAACTCGATTTAGCGAGAAAAAAGGGGGCACGACATGTGTGTACATTCAAAATGTTCCAAATCACATAGTCATTGTTTGTTTATATGTGGATGATATGCTAATAATGAGTAATGACATTGCCAACATAAATGCGACTAAGCGTATGCTAACTGGCAAGTTTGATATGAAAGACTTGGGAGTTGCTGATTTAATTCTGGGAATTAAAATCCATAATACTTCTCAAGGTCTTGCATTGTCACAATCTCATTATATCAAAATAGTACTTGAAAAATTCAAGCACTTGGCTTCAAAGTTGCAAAGACTCCAATTGACGTGAATCTTGCATTAGCAAAGAACAAAGGTGAAAGCATATCACAATTGGATGGCCATAAAACGAGTTTTGGGGTATTTAGTACATACCCAGGACTTTGCTTTGCACTACAGTAAATATCCTGCGGTCATTGAGGGATACTGTGATGCAAATTGGATCACCGGTTCAGCTGATTCGAAGTCCACAAGTGGATATGTATTCACTATTAGTGGAGGAGCGGTATCTTGGAAGTCGTCCAAATAAACTAGTATTGCCCGCTCTACAATGGAGGGTGAGTTCATAGCCTTGGATAAAGCCGATGAAGAAGCTGAATGGCTCCGAAATTTCTTGGAAGATATTTCATTTTGGCCCAAACTGTTGGCACCAATATGCATACATTGCGATAGTCAAGCGGCAATTGGAAGTGCTAGGAGCGTTATGTATAACAGTAAATCTCATCATCTATGACGAAGACATAAAACCATTAAACAATTACTCTCTAGAGGAATTATCACGATTGATTATGTAAAGTCAAGTGATAATGTGTCGGATTCACTTACAAAAGGCCTAACTAGAGAGGTAGTTGAGAAATCATCAAGGAGAATGGGACTGTGGCCGAGAAAAAGTCATAGTGGCAGTAACTCTACCTAGAAAACTGGAGATCCCAAGATCTAGGTTCAAGGAGATCAAACAAAGTCATTAATGACGGTTCAACATTGTCAGCTAAACTTTTGGTCCATTCTCGTGATGAGACAATGTTCAGTACCAAGGATAAAGCATTAAGGCTTTTTAATGATTTCTAAATTTGATACGGGGTATATCAAATAGTGTATCTATAGGATGACACGTTTAGAAATCACCTATGTAAGTGTGAAGTGTTAGCCGCTTCAAGGGAAACTTTGGAAGGCCAGTTCTCTACGCACTTACGAAACCAGGCGGTGTTCATGGCTGAAATGAATGCAACAATGAGAACCAAAGACTATTAAGGGTTGGTTGTGTGACTTGTGGTTGTCTAAGTATACACCAAAGTTCGACGGTTCAAAGATATCAAACCCACCGATTGATCGAGTATATCCGACATAAGTTCACTGCGGAAAGTTCAAAGGGAAACCTACTTATCCAAATGCAATTAATCCTTGCTTGCGAATCACACAATATTTCATGCATATTTCTGTGATATAGCCATTCCCTATTCATGTGGGGGATTGTTTGGATTTTATGCATTTAAGTATATTAAATACTTAAAAGAGGGTGAATGGGAAATGGAGGAAAATGAAATTTTTGAGTGAAGTTTTAAGTTTCCCCCATTCGCAAAGAGACATCGTCCCATATTTGAAGAGGAAAAGGTTTTTGATGGTTATATAAGAAATTTCTCTTCTTCTAGCTCATAAAGAATTGAGAAGAAGGCAAGCCTCACGCCATCGTCGCTCACTCGCTCGCTCGCTCGGCTCGGCTTTGGCTTCGTATTCAGATTTGGACTTGGATTTGAATTTGGTCAAATGATCAATCGATTGATTAATTTTTGGACCAAATTTATTTGTTAATAGTAAAATATTAACAGAAATGTTATTAAATATTTGTTTTTATAATAGAATAGTAATATTAAATCCAATTCAATTATCCAATTTTCAGTACCCTTTTATTTTTCCTCTTTATTGTTAAGTAAATAGCCATTTATGTTATGGCATTTATGCTGTGGCCGTTTTGCATAAACAACCATTTTGAAGAGTTGCACCTCTTTAGATTCCAGCCCAGCTTTGGCTATAAATACAAGACTATTTTGCTCAGAATTTTCATACGATTTTCTGAATTTCTCCTCCTTCTACATAGTTTTAACATCAAACAAAGCCACAGTAAGTGTGATTTGCTACAGAACTTTGTGTTCACTGAAACACTGGAATTTGAAGTACCACTACACCAGTGTGTAATTCGTTCTATCCTGGGAGGAAATAATCCATAACCTTGGGTACTGGAGGGGATTAAATTCCTTAAGGAAACAATGTGGATTCAGTGGGATCGAATTGATTTTTATTTCTTTACGTTTTCTGTTTATATATTATTCTGCTTTGTTTTTTCCAGAATTAGTTTACAAAT
>MU687859.1:34677-59989 GCA_026770625.1 Nicotiana glauca | reverse complement strand
AGAAAGGGAACATGGCTAGAGTTCCTTATTCTTCAGCAGTCGGAAGCTTGATGTATGCAATGGTATGTACTAGACCTGATATTGCTCACGCAGTTGGTGTTGTCAGCAGGTTTCTTGAAAATCCTGGAAAGGAACATTGGGAAGCAGTCAAGTGGATACTCAGGTACCTGAGATGTACCACGAGATATTGTTTGTGCTTTGGAGGATCTGATCCAATCTTGAAGGGCTATACAGATGCTGATATGGTAGGAGACACTGACAACAGAAAATTCACTACTGGATATTTGTTTACATTTTCAGGGGGAGCTATATCATGGCAGTCTAAGTTGCAAAAGTGTGTTGCACTTTCAACAACTGAAACAGAGTATATTGCCACTACAGAAACTGGCAAGGAGATGATATGGCTCAAACAGTTCCTTCAAAAGCTTGGATTGCATCAAAAGGAGTATGTTGTCTATTGTGACAGTCAAAGTGCAATAGACTTGAGCAAGAATTCCATGTACCATGCAAGGACAAATCATATAGATGTGAGATATCATTGGATTTGTGAGCAGGTGGCGAACGAATCTTTACATGTCAAAAAGATTCACACAAGCAAAAATCCTGCGGATATGCTGACCAAAGCGGTACCAAGAGATAAGTTTGAGCTATGCAAAGGACTTGTCCGCATACACTCAAACTAGAAACTGCGGTGTTATCCCCTTCAGGTGAATGGGACTGGAGGGGGAGATTTGTGGGGTCCAGCCCCTTAAGTTAAGGAAGAATTTTCTTCCTTGTTAACCTTTTTATCAAAGTTGGCTACTGGCAGCCCATGTTTGTTTCGTTTTTCTGTCAAATATGGTAGGCTGCAGAAGATGAAATGTCAAGTATGGTAGGCATATTTTGCCTATAAAATAAGAGCTTTGGCTCTCATTTTTGATATCATAATCTCAAAGGAAAATATATCTGAGAGCTAGAAAGAAAGAGTGAAGTTTCACAGATAGGATATAAGAAAATAGTATGTGAAGAAAATAGAGAGTGTGAGCGATATTGTAGTGAGGTAAAATATCAAAAGATGGTTATTTCTTTTGAGTATTGTAGTGGTCTTTGTAGTATTTTACTCGGGCCTACAAAGTATAAATTCCTTTCTATAGTGATATCAGTTGCTCCTCTCGGGGTCGTGGTTTTTTTCCTTATTCAGAAGATTTTTCACGTAAAAATCTTGGTGTCATTATTACTCTTTTATTCTTTTGTTAATTACCGTATCTCGGAGCTACATTATTATTCCGCTTTTATTACCGTGAATATTATTTTAGTAGGGGGTTTATTCCCAACAGGAAGTAGGGGGAATATGTGTTAAGCCTTTCTAATAATCATAATGTTCGGATTACATTGCGCGTACCTCTACAACAATTGCTGCCCAAAACAAGCACCAATAATGAATTAAAAAGATCATCTACCATTTTTTGTTCTCTGTTGAAATGTAAGCTCAGATCACCTATAAGTTTCATCCCAATAATTCTTGGTTACACATTTTGGGGCAATAAAGAAGATATATTAACAAACATTTTTACAAACTTGGTGTTAATTTTTTTTAATAAGTGAATTTTACTATTTTAATTTTAAAATTAGTTTTTTTAACAAAATCTTGTAAATTCTATGATTACTCTGTTTAACGAAAAATTGTTTGTACTATATGTTGGTACGGGTTAGCTAGTTTTCGGACTGGTCATTCGAAAATAATCAGTATTTGCAAAGTCATTAAAAAATAGCCAATATTTTGTTGCAACACGAAAAGTTCCAGCATAATATACTGGAGATTGGTGCACCTTTGCATGAACTTTAAGCATATTATGTTGGAACTCAAACACGCGAAAAGTTCCAGTATAATAGCTGGACCGATATATTATACTGAAACTCTCCAGTATATTATACTGGAGTTCCAGCATAACTATACTGGAACTACAATATAATATACCTGAAATTCCAGTATATTATACTGGAATATTTTTCCTTATTTTAAACAATATTTCGTTTGGATTTATCTTTACATGAAAAGTGGATAAATTTTAAAAATGTGACATCTTTTAATGATCACTTATAAATCTGGTTATTTTTAAATTTCTTCGTTGGTTGACCCCTTCAAATGGACTGTTATATAGTACTAATAAACAATTAGAGAACACCTATGTGTCACGACCTGAATTTTCCACCATCGGGAGTCGTGATGGCGCCTACTAACGGAGTTAGGCCAGCCAAACTTTAGACAATCTCTAATAAAACTCAACAATATACATATGCAGGAAATAATTAATTAAGTGCGGAAGACTTTAAGTAATATAAAAATGAAATCGAAATGCGAAAGTTTAAATATTAGCTCTACCCCAAAACCTAGTGTCGCTAGCTCATAGACTACTAAAGAGTACTACAAACAAGTCTGAATGGAAAGAAATATACATATGTCTGTCTCGGTACGATGAAAACAAACAGAAATAAAGAAGGGACTTCGGCCTGCGAACGCCAACTAGGCTACCTCGTAAGTCCCTGGACTGAAGTCATCTCCCGCTCGGTGCTACTACTGTAGTCCAAAAGCTGCTCCAGTACCGTGATCTGTGCAAAAAGCACAGAAGTGTAGTATCAGCACAACCGACCCCATGTGCTGGCAAGTGCCTGGCCTAACCCCGGCGAAGTAGTGACGAGGCTAGACAGGACTACCAATTCAACCTGTGCAGTTCAACATATATATATGCAATAAAAGGAAAGGAATCCCAAAAGTAAACAGTTAAAAGGGAGGGAAACATGGTATGGGGAGTACAGTCCGGATATAATAGTCATCAACGAAATTAAGAAACAGGGCACAATAATAACTACTAGACAATAAGAAATTCAACAGTTGCACGGCATCAACCTTCGTGCTTTTACTCTCATCCTCACCCAAAGCAATCGAATAAAATGCACGGCATCACTCTTCGTGCTTTTCCTCACATAACTCTCATTACATGGCACGGAATGACCCTTCATGCAAATATAGTCAAATCAGAGCACAGAATGTCCCTTCGTGCATAACTAGTCAAAACATAGCACGGAATGACCCTTCGTGCATAATTAGTCAAAACATAGCACGGAATGACCCTTCATGTATAATTAGTCAAAATATAGCACGGAATGACCCTTCGTGCAAATATAATAAAAAAATAGCACGGAATGACCCTTCGTGCATTAACACTCTCCCTCACCCCAAACAGCAGTCACAACCAAACGGGTGAGAGAAATGAACAATAATAAGAAAATGTCCCAGCAAGGGAAAAACACAAGTAACAACCAAGTCCCGGCAAGGGAACAATAACAATAATTTTCACATCCCGGCAAGGAAAATATTCAATATATTCAAACCATCCCGGCAAGGGATTAATCACAACTCTTTCCAATACTTTCATCTCCTACTCAATAGTATTTATCATTCAAGCCAACATTCCAAAGTATTAACATTTCATAATTTATCCTCAAACTCTTCACATTATGTAGAAATCATTATTTAGCTTGGAAGAGTCCCAAAATATACCAAAAACAAGTACAATCAAAGGCCCACGGTCATGCTAGACTCTGGTGTATAGATACTCAATCACCATACCTACACACCGCACTCGATCATTTAGCAAATAGCAATTTATAATGCTCTAATCCTATTCCCTCAAACCAAAGTTAGATCAAACACTTACCTCAAATGCTCCAAAAATCCACTCAAGCCTCTAGAATAGCTTTACCCCTCGAATTCACCACAAAACCGCTCGAATCTAGTCACAAATTACTTAAATGTATCAACAAATGCTAATTGAATCAACTTGAATGCATAAAATGAATTTTCCAAAGTTTTACTCAAAAATTCCCAAAATGCCCTGGGTCCACGTGGTCAAAACTCGAAGTTCGAACCAAAACCCGGTCACCCGTTACCCCACGAGTTCATATCTATGATTTGTTTTGAAATCGGACCCCAAATTGAGGTCCAAATCCCCAATTTAAAGAAAACCTAGGTTCTACCCAAAATCCCCATTTTTACCCATGAAAAACCTTGATTTTAAGATGAAAACATGATAAATGATGTTAAAGATTGAAGAAATTAAGTAAAAGTTGACTTACAAATAATTTGGAAGAAGGTTTGTGCTTGAAAAATCGCCTATGGTGTTTTATGTTTGGAAGGATGGTGAAAAATGACTTAAAATTCGACTAAGTATGGAATTGCAGAGCCTCTGATGTCGCAATTGCGAACTGGGGTCGCAATTGCGAACCCCGACCAAATGTGGGAAATTCGAAGCTGGACTCGCATTTGCGAATCCATACCGGGCTGCCAACTTTCGCATTTGCGAACCGAAAGGTCGCATTTGCGAAGGTTCACTTCCGCATTTGAGGACGGTCATTCGCATTTGCGAAGACTGGATTAGTAGGCAATCATTGCATTTGCGATAATTTTTTTCACATTTGCGAAGATCACTGCCAAGGTAAAAGTTCGCATTTGCGATGAGAAGCTCACAATTGCGAGTTTGTATTTGCGAACTCTGGCTTCGCAAATGCGAAACCTGCAAAACTGAATGATACCAGATTTTTACAAATGAGAAAAAGCAATCCAATGCCTATCCAAAACTCTCCCGAGCCCTCGGGGCTCCAAACCAAATATGCACACAACCTCAAAAACATCCTACGGACTTACTCGTGCGATCAAATCGCCAAAATAACATCATTTACATAGAATCGAGCCTCAAAACACATGATTTTCATTTCAAACTTCTTAACTGTCAAACTTGGAACTCATAGTCCGAAACACATCAAACGACGTCCGATTTCGACCAAACTTAACAGAAAGCGATTAAACAATATATAAGACTTGTTCCGGGTGTCGGAACCAAAATACGAGCCCGATACCATAGTCTTTTAATCAATTTTTATTTCTATTTTCCTTAATAATTTCAGAAAAATAATTTAACAGTAAAATTTTTTGACTCATGTTCTAGACCTCGGATTTCAACTCCGGGCACATGCCCGAGTCCCATATTTTTCTCCGTCAAATTACGGATTTGGGTCCGTTTACCCAAAATGTTGACCAAAGTCAACTATATCAATATAAATATCAAAATTCTTCAAATTTTTTACATAATTCACATATTTTAACATAAAAACTTTTCGGCTTCGCGCCCGGACTGCGCACGCAAATCGAGGTAATCAAAAGCAAGGTTTCCAAGGCCTCGAAAGTGCGAAAAAGGGAGAAATACGGTGATGACCCTTTGGATCGTCACACTATGGCACCACGACAAAGATAATAAAATAATCTGGCGACACTAGAAATTCGCACCCCTTTGTATTTTTTCGCTTACTAGTCTTAAGGTACGCGCTTTGCACGTGTACACATATCAATGAGTATGCAATTTTTTTTAAATCACATAAATATTTATAAACAATGTGGTGAAGTTCTATAAAGATAAAAATTAAAGAAAACTTTCTGAAACTGATAAAAGTTGCTCCCATTTAGCAAGCTCAATAAATTAAGATATATTGTTCTACATAAGTTTTCAAATGGCTTATTATAAAATTTTGAGAACTTATATAAAAATATCTTATGACAGTTATTATTATTTCTCTAAACTAATAGTGAAAATAAAACAAGATATTTTTTTATTACGATTCTTTAAAGATTTGTCAAATAACATAAATTGAAAATTGAATCTTTTGGTCTTTAAAAGATTTGAGTATGAAAGGTTGATCATATACTCCCTAAAGATTTGACATTGACAATACAAAGTCTTAAAAAATAAATGTTGAACTAATAGTTTATAATCGAGTCGTCTGTTTTTTGGTTCGTCTTATGAATAATTAATTTTGGAAAAGTAATGAATCAGATGCTTTTGCTAATTAGCTAATTCAAAAAATTAATTAGTTATTTTCAAAATTAAAGGAAATAATTTACTAAATTAAATTTCTAATAGTATCTTATTCCATGTTTTAAATATTTAACTGTAATCATAACTTTATCCAATAAGAATTATATTTTCAAATAGTGAAAAAGTATATGTTTGGATCTTTTTATTTGTAAATCATAAGTGTTTTTGACTCTTTCCAAACAGTTATGTTACATTGTTCAACGGATGAAATGATTTGGATAAGTTATTTGAAATTCTAATTGATTTTAACGACTTCCTACCTAATAAGAGAATATTTAGTAAATAAAATTTTAGTAAATGCTAATATTAAGAAAACAACATGGAAGGTGTTATAACCTAAATATCGGTAAACTTTTTCGTTTTTTGAAAATAGATTTACATTGAAAAAATTATAATTTAATATTTAAGACTTTAAATCAATTTATATTCCGATTATTAAATTTTTTGTATTTAAAATAAATTAGGAATTGCTAACTGTTTGACTCGAAAATTATCGAATACTTCCCGAGCAAATCAATCGAAATAAATCAAGGGTAAATCATAGCCAATCATAATTAATCAGTGAATCAAAAGACAAATTTGAGATATATAAATGATATAAACGGGATTTTATTCATCATAGTAGCTCGACCTGCCTCTCCTTGAAGAGGTTCAGGATCTCACAATAGTCTTATTTATCATCCCATTTATGGAGCATGTTCCTCCATTCAGATATATTCAGAGTTGTGTAGAAGAAGAAGCACTCCTTTTAAGGTTTTCTTTCTTGGTATTTATAGCTTCAAGCTCTGTGAGCTGCTCACGAGTTGGCGTCGTCTGGTCGAGGAGACGTCCTCTTGTTGCGAAAGGGCCGTGACCCCCTTGTTCACCTTAAGGACAGCTATCATGAATCAAAAGTCAATAGCGTTGACCATTCACTATAAATTGGTTAGGATGGGGCTGACCCCGCGGCCGTCGCATGGTCGAATTTCTACCAATACAGTTAGTTCCTCCGTTCGTCGGGGTCGTGCCCGTGTCGACCTCGGCGGACGGATAGTGTGGCGTAACCAGGAGGAGCCGGACTTGCCTTTCGTTACTAATGGCGTTAAGAATTCCGAAATGACCCGGGGCCCCTTTTCGGTGTTTACGTACCGTTATGATAATTTCGGAGCTGAAACGTTGGTTGATGAGGAGACGCCATTTCACGCGGTCGTTCAAAAAGGTGCACGTTTCCATGAAACCGAATTGTTTCGTGCCCAGTCATGTATTAATGATGACTATTGGGTTTCGTGAAGGCAGAGTCTGCTTCTTATAACTAGAGAGGAATTGTCATTTTCCCTTTGCACATTCATCGTTCTTTTGAGAGAGATCTCGAGAAGTCTTTCCTCCTGCTAAATCGCATTTCTCTCTCCTCTTTTTATTGCTATCATCATTGATTTCCTTGTTTCTCCCACGAAAACTCTTATTTCTCTCGCTCGTGAGTCAATCGTGGCAGGAATTTCTTCTTGCGGTAATCTTCCGGCTAATTCTCTGGTGGTTGAAAATCCCGCTCAGTCAACTGAAGATCCAGAGCCGATGGAATGTGAAGAAGTTCCTTCAATTGATGAAGTTTTGCCTCATCGGGGAAATCCGGTGGTGGATTTTAGCGCACCGGGCGGCGTAAAATAGGTGGACGTTGCTTCTCTAATAAGGGAAGTGGGGATAGCGCTGATGCGGGAGCAGTGGGGTATTCCATGCTACGTCGAGATTGCGCTTGCGAAGACTGAGGATAGGGTTCTGATCAACCGTCGAGGGTATTGCTCGTTCTATGCCTACCCCTTCCTAGTGGGATATATACTCCCACTCCCGATGCTGGTGTCGACTTTTGCCGTTATTATGAGGTGTGTCCGGCCCAACTTTCTCCTTACCTCTATAAACTGTTTCTCATGTTTATCAAGTACGCGGAGCTAGCCTGCAGGGAGGTCACTCTGGGGCATGTTCTTAGCCTCTTTGCTCCTCAAAAGATCCGCGGCACCATGATCCATGCACGCCCCCGAGGGTCGAAGGGCTTGGTGGTTGGGATGGACGACAGGAGTAATCGTCGCTTGTTTGAAAACTTTTTCGATATCTGGACTGAGCACCTGGTGGTGGACCCGAGCAGGTTCCCGAAAGTTTGGAATTTTGCACGTAAGCCCTCATTCCAGACTGGACAATACGCCCTGTTTTGACCTTTTTTACACCTTGCGTTTATGGTTATTGATTTACTTTAACATTTTGTAGCCGAAAAGCTGCCGCCGCCCCCTTTGGAGGGGATCCGGGAATGGGTCGAGGCTTTGCTTCCTCGTACTGTGGGGATTCTCACATGGTCGACTTTTTGGGAGAGACATGGCCATAGGCCTGTGACAGGTGGAATATCGACCCCTTTTTTCTTTTTGGTTTTGTTTTGTTTTGACCACGCTCATTGACTCGTCTGTTCATTATGGCTAGGGAGAACACGCCGTGTTAAAACTCCTCAGTTGGCTTTCCGTCGGTCGACTATAATTGCCCGACTAGCTGCAATGCCCGTGCCTCGCCCGATACCGAGGGTAGCGTTAGTTGAATCATCAGCGGCCACCTCTCCACCACGGGCCGTGCCACGAGATGAGGGGTCGTCTGGACTCGTCCATCCTCGGGCGGGTTTGCCTTCAAATGGGGAGGAGGAAAGGCCATCGCAGAGGCGAAGGGTGGCATTTGCAGCGGCTCCTCCAGCGGTGATCAACTTGGATTCTCCCCCATCGGACTCAGAGAGTAGTGCGGCTGTGGCGCTTGTTGTTGACGGGGGGAGTTGGTTGGAGTTGCACCAGCTAGTTCAAGCCTAGGTAATGTTGTTGCTTTGATGACCCGGTCGGAAGTCCCTATTGTCGAGGTGGATGGTTGATCCTTAGAGGTTGCCGTCGTGGTCTCGGATGTACCCTCGTTGGCCACGACGAGTTGCTCTACACCGTCGGTGGCGGAAAGCGGTAAGAATGTGGTGGGGGACGAGTATGAGTCTGAGTCCGATTTGGACCCTCACGACGTTCGTATGTTTGAGGAGGGTATTACCAATTCTACGTTGCATGCAGGGGGGCCGACCCGTTTTACTGAAGTCCCCTCAGATTTGAACTTACTGACCGAGGGAAATAGCTTGGTGCCGCAGTTTGAGTTGTTGTGTTCGGAGTTCGAGAACGCGTCTTTGAGGAGCGTTTCGAATATTGAAGTGATGGATGAAGTGGCCGTGATGGGCCTGAGGGTACGTAGTACGTTCCTAGTTCGTTCTTTTTGTCTTAGCTTTACCTTCTCTTTGTTTTGCAGACTTACTTGTTGGAGGTAGAGAGCATCCGCAAAGCCAATGTCTGCGCGAGGATCGGTGCCGAGAGCTGTATGAGCGTTTGAGAAACGATCCAGTCGGGCTTTGGGCGAGGATTTGGCAAGGCAGGACCAACAGTTGTTGCAAGCGCTTGGCAGTAAAAGCGTTCTTGAAGAGCAGATCTGTCGGAAGGATGAGGAACTTGAGGTGGGAAAGGGAATCGCAGCTGAGCGTGCACACCTGCAGGTTAAGTTGAGGGAGATGGAATTGGAGGCAGAGCAGAACCAGGTCAAAGCAGCGGAGGCGGCAGCGGAATGGAGTGGGAAACTGGCAGCGCTGGAAGGCGAGGTTGCTGCCTTAAAACTTCTGGAGAGGGATTCCTCATCGAGGGCTGGGGCGTTGGAGACACTGATCCGCGTGCACGAGTTCCAACTTGAGTCGGAGAGGGAGACAACGGCCCTTAGATAGGTGGGGCTCGAGGAGCGGATTGGTGTTCTTGAGTAGGAGGCCCAAGTTATGTCGGATCAGATTGCGGCCTTGGAGGAAGAGAACCGGTGACAGCAGAACCAAGCTGGGCCGTCACATATTGCTGTTACCCACCAGGCTCATGAACTTTGGGTCTATGCCGAAGCTTAACACGACGTTTACACGAACTTGGTGGAGACAAGTATTGTGACCAAAACCGTCTTCGAGGTGGCATGCCAGAAGGCTCGTAAAGCCCGTGCCGACTGTGGTTATGATGTGACGACGCCCGAGGCTGACAATGATGCGAGTGGAGGTGAGGGTGGCGCCGAATAAAAAAAAGAATTTGTTATTGTTTTTCTTTGTTCCGTTCGCCGATTGGTGTTCGGGCGTTTCTTGTTGTTTTTCTTTTTCTTGTGTTGACCGGCCGGGGCCGGATGTAAGCGGGGAGTACCCGCATTCTTAACTTTGTAGATAAATGTACTCTCATTTCCGTTGTTTGTCTCGTGCTTTCTTTGTACCTTCCTTTTCTTTTTGAACATGTTTGAAGAGATGACTCGCCTTTGAATTCGACCGAGGTTGGCGTGTTGGTTTTTGATTGATAATGGTTTTTGCTCTTCGACTCGATATGAACGGGGCGAAGCGGTCGTCTTGTAGCGACGACGCTTAGCTTCTTTTAGCCCCATTCCCAGTTCGACTGCGGTCGGACTACCGACTGTGATGGTGAAAATGCAGCCTTATAGTTCGAGCGGGGTCGAACTCTAATTTGGAGGCGGAGGCATGTGGCCTGAGTCCTAGTTTGAGTGAAGTCGAATCCGTATAAATTTGATGGCGAAGGCACTTAGCCTGAGTCCCAGTTCGACTGAGGTCGAACCTAATAAATTTGATGGCGAAGGCACTTAGCCTGAGTCCCAGTTCGACTGAGGTCGAACCTAATAAATTTGATGGCGAAGGCACTTAGCCTAGGTCCTAATTCGGCTGAGGTCGAACCCAATAAATTTGATGGCGAAGGCACTTAGCCTGAGTCCCAGTTCGACTGAGGTCGAACCTGATAAATTTGATGGTGAAGGCACTTAGCCTGAGTCCCAGTTCGACTGAGGTCGAACCTAATAAATTTTGACAACGAAGGCACTTAGCCTGAGTCCCAGTTCGACTGAGGTCGAACCTAATAAATTTGATGGCGAAGGCAATTAGCCTGAGTCCCAGTTCGACTTAGGTCGAACCTAATAAATTTGACAGCGAAGGCACTTAGCCTGAGTCCCAGTTTGACTGAGGTCGAACCTAATAAATTTGATGGCAAAGGCACTTAGCCTGAGTCCTAGTTCGACTGAGGTTGAACCTAATAAATTTGATGGCAAAGGCACTTAGCCTGAGTCCCAGTTCGACTGAGGTCGAACCTAATAAATTTGATGGCAAAGGCACTTAGCCTGATTCTCAGTTCGACTGAGGTCGAACCTAATAAATTTAACGACAAAGGCACTTAGCCTGAGTCCCAGTTTGACTGAGGTCGAACCTAATACATTTGATGGCGAAGGCACTTAGCCTGAGTCCCAGTTCGACTGAGGTCGAACCTAATAAATTTGATGGCGAAAGCACTTAGCCTAAGTCCCAGTTCGACTGAGGTCGAACCTAATAAATTTGATGGCGAAGGCACTTAGCCTGAGTCCCAGTTCGACTGAGGTCGAACCTAATAAATTTGATGGTGAAGGCACTTAGACTGAGTCTCAGTTCGACTGAGGTCGAACCTAATAAATTTGATGGCGAAGGCACTTAGCCTGAGTCCCAGTTCGACTGAGGTCGAACCTAATAAATTTGATGGCGAAGGCACTTAGCCTGAGTCCCAGTTCGACTGAGGTCGAACCTAATAAATTTGATGGCGAAGTCACTTAGCATGAGTCCTAGTTCGACTAAGGTCGAACCTAAAAAATTTGATGGCGAAGGCACTTAGCCTGATTCTTAGTTCGACTGAGGTCAAACCTAATAAATTTTGACGACGAAGGCACTTAGCCTGAGTCCCAGTTTGACTGAGGTCGAACCTAATAAATTTGATGGCGAAGGCACTTAGCCTGAGTCCCAGTTCGACTGAGGTCGAACCTGATAAATTTGATGGCAAAGGCACTTAGCCTGATTCTTAGTTCGAGCGAGGTCGAACTTGCTTCAATGGCGTTGTTTCTGGGTGATTATCGATCCCTGGCTTGAAACATCCCTGTGCCGGTTTCCGGCCTGACACCGCATTAAGGGTGAGGGAAACGCTTCACACTTCTGTCCTGAGGGAGAAGGGGGCTTCTTCTCGTTTGGGTGTGTTTGGATCTTAGTTTCCTTTGATGCGTTTGAGTATTCTGTGCTCGATGTGCTTCCTTTGGCTTGTTCGAGTTGGATTTCTTTCTTTTTTGGACGTTTCTTTGGCTTCGATCCAGGAAAAAACTATGTGATTTCGCTAGGAAATCCCCACAGACGGTGCCAAATTGTTTGACTCGATAATTATTGAATACTTCCCGAGCAAATCAATCGAAATAAATCAAGGGTAAATCATAGCCAATCATAATTAATCACTGAATCAAAAGACAAATTTGAGATATATAAGTAATCAATAGGAGAATGATATAAACGGGGTTTTATTCATCATAGTAGCTTGACCTGCCTCTCCTTGAAGAGGTTCAGGATCTCACAATAGTCTTATTTATCACCCCATTTATGGAGCATGTTTCTCTATTCTGATATATTCAGAGTTGTGCAGAAGAAGAAGCCCCCCTTTCAAGGTTTTCTTTCTTGGTATTTATAGATTCAAGCTCTATGAGCTGGTCACGAGTTGGCGTCGTATGGTCGAGGAGACGTCCTCTTGTTGCGAAAGGGCCGTGACCCCCTTGTTCACCTTAAGGATAGATGTCATGAATCAAAAGTCAATAGTGTTGACCATTCACTTGTGACGACCCAAAGGGTCATCATCGGTTTTCTCTTTTATTCCTCACTTCAGAGGCCTTAAAAACCTCATTTTTACTTGCCTCGATTTACGTGCACAGTCCGGACGCGTAGCCGGAAAGATTATATGTTAAATTCTGTGAAAATTTTCAAAATGTGGCTTTAAAATAATTAAAGTTGACTTCGGTCAATATTTTTGGTAAACGGACCCGGACCCATGATTTGACGGTACCGGAGGGTCCGTAGAAAAATATGGGACTCGGGCATATGCCCGGAGTCGAATTCCGAGGAATATAGCCCGAGAAAAGAATTTTTCTGTGAAATTATTTTTATGAAATTATTAAGGAAAATAGAAATAAAAATTGACTAAAAGACTGTGGTATCGGGCTCGTATTTTGGTTTTGACGCCCGGTACAAGTCTTATATATGGTTTAAGCGATTTCTGTGAAGTTTGGTCGAAATCGCACGTCATTTGACGTATTTCGGACCTAAATATCTAAAATTTGAACTTTATGAAGTTAGAATGAAAATGATGATTTTGAGGGTTGATTCATTGATTTTGATGTTGTTATGGGGATTTGATCGCTCGGTTAAGTTCGTGTGAGGTTGTTTAGTTAGTGTGTGAGTTTGGTTAGGAGCCCCGAGGGCTCGGGAGTGTTTCGGATGTGTTTCGGGGTATTTTGAGCTTAGGAGATGTAGCAGATTTTCTGCAATTTTTACACAGCTTTTTCCTTCTTCGCGATCGCGGCCTTCAGCCCGCGTTCGAGTACCTTTGGGCTTTCCCTTCTTCGCGTTCGCGGCTCAGTCCCCGCGTTCGCGTAGCTTTAATCCTCCCTTCATCGCGTTCGCGAACCTTGCGTTGCATTCGCATAGACCAAACTTCGGACCCCAGCACTTTTCTTCTACGCGTTCGCGTTTGCCTCCACGCGATCGCGATGACTTGCCCAGCTTACCCTTCACGAACGCGGCCCCCTTCCCGCAACGCGAAGGGCATTTTTGTCCAGTGATTTTTAAAGTTCAAAAACAGAATCGTTACGGGTTTATTCCTAATTTTCTCACGAGCTCCCTTCCTCCCCAAGCTCTAGGACTCCGTTGAAGCCCCCATCCTTCAAGACCACTTGAGTAAGTAATTTCCCACTCATTTCTTTCACTTTTCCTTCATTAATTAGTAAGTTTCTAAGCCTAAATCATATAATCTATGGTTGAAATTGGGGGAAAAAGGTAGAGTTAGGGTTTTTTAATTTTCTTTGATTTAGACCTCGTTTTGGGGTTGAATTACAAAATAAATTGTATATGCGGGCCGTGAGGGAATGGGTGACATGGAATTGGTTCGACCCTCGAGTTTTGACCAAGCGAGCCCGGGGTCGATTTTTGAATTTTTGGGAAGAAAGCTTAGAAATTCACATTTAGGCATTGGGTTTAGTTTGTTTAGCTATTATTAATATTGTAAAGTCATTATTTCATAGATTTGACTGAGTTGGAGCCGAATTTGAGGGGTAAAGCTATACTAGAGGCTTGAGACGACTTTGGAGCATTTGAGGTAAGTGTTTGATCTAACTTTGACTCGAGGGAATAGGATTAGAGTATTATTTGTTAATTGCTAAATATTGAGTACGGTGTATAGGCATGGTGACCAGTATCTATACACCGGTGTCTAGCATGACCGTGGGTCCTTATTTGTGCTTATTTGGGGTTCGGTAGTGACTTTTCCTTGTTAATTGATGGTTCCTATATGATATGAAGAGAATGAGAAGGAAATATGATTTGTAAACTCCTTGGAGCATTGGCTCGATCTTTGACTTGATTATAGAGTAAGAAATGAACGTAAAAGAAAGAGATGTGATTATTCCCTTGCCGGGACGTGTAAATTATGGTTGTTGCTCCCTTGCCGAGAAATTTAACTGCTTAGTCGTATTCTCCCTTGCTGGGAAACCACTTATGTGTTATGAAATGGGATCGTGTGGTACGCCGACCACTTATGTGTTATGAAATGGGATTGTGTGGCACGCCGACCACTTATGTGTTATGAAATGGGATCGTGTGGCATGCCGACCACTTATGTGTTATGAAATGGGATCGTGTGGCACGCCGACCACTTATATATTATGAAATGGGATCGTGTGGCACGCCGACCACTTATATCTGCTGAAATGGGATCGTGTGGCACGCCGACCACCTAGATATGTTATAATATGGGATCGTGTGGCACGCCGACCACTTATATAGACTATGAGAGCTGATGTAGTTTCGTGTTTACTTCTAATAAGTTATTTTCATATGTATTTTCCCTACGCATGTCCCCTCCCTGTTTTTAATTGGTATTTTTCTACTGTTATTTCGTTGCACTTATATATATATATATATATATATATATATCTGCACAGATTGTTTTTGGTAGGTCCTGTCTAGCCTCGTCACTACTTTGCCGGGGTTAGGCCAGACACTTACCAACACATGGGGTCGGTTGTGCTGATGCTACACTCTGTGCATCTTTTTGCACAGATCCAGGAGCATCTTTTGGACCTCAGCAGTAGGATTGATCGGGAGCTGACTTCAGTCCAGGGACTTTCGAGGTAGCCTAGCTGACGTCCGCAGGCCGGAGTCCTTTCTATTTTATTCAGTTTGTTATTATTGTACCGTAGCAGACAGTTCTATGCTTCATTCGAACCTTGTATTTAGTATTCTCTAGACGTCCGTGAGTATTGTGACACCAGTCTTAGGTAGAGGATTTGTTAAACTTTCGCATTTCTTTCAGTAAATCATATTTGAGACTTCCGCTTTATTGTTGTTAATATTGTCGATGTTCGCTAAAGAGGTATTTGATAATTGGCTTGCCTAGCTCCTATCAGTAGGCGCCCATCACGACTCCCGAGGGTGAAAAATCTGGGTCGTGACATAAATTGGTTAGGATGGGGCTGACCCCGTGGCCGTCGCATGGTCGAATTTCTACCAATACACTAACTACGTAGCATAACTATAATCATTAAATTGCCTAATAGCATCTGTTATTTTCTTTTTTACAATGTCAAACAAATTAGACTATCGTCATTTTTTTTTGTCTTATTAAGCATGCAACTAAATCATCACGTTAGGAACTATATATGCAAACACCTTGGTTTATTGTTGTTTTATAAATAAAAGAGCTGTAAAAAAAATTCGTATGAACATATGAACTAACTGTAACAGAAGCATGTTAATATGGTAGTGGATCTTTTGTGTCTTTTACAAACCTTAATAATTTAACTATTAGTTTATCTTAAAGTCTTCTATATTTACAAAGTTAAGATGGAAGGAATTATAATTATATTACATAATTTAAATAAAATATAATTTATATAAGGCAAAACTTTTAAAGCCTTAAATATTACGACTTTCTACCTAGCTCAATTAGGAAAGATTTAATAATCAAAAATATAAATTAATTTAGAAATCCTAAATAATAGGAAAATAACTTAAATTACAATTTGTCCATTGTAAAATCTATTTTTACAGGGTAAAAAAGGCGAATGACATTTCGTTAAGGGCTTTCGTGCTTTTAATATAACTAGTTTCTGAACGCACGTGTGTTCCATATTAATCAGTATAAAATAATATACTATATAATATAATATTAAAACATTTTTGTATTGAGTAACACTAATTTTAATGGCAAAATACAAGTTCAAAATGATTGAGGTTGATCCTATTCCATCGACATGATTATTGAAAGTATAAAGATTAGGTATCTTCTAAACTTGTAATGTTGAATATATAAATTCACAGCTTTTCCTATCATAAATTTAACGGAAGAAGACGACAAAACAAATGGATTTCCCTATTGGTTATGATCGAACTTTTCTAGGTTGCTGGCGTATGCTGAAACATGAATCATGTCAGTATGCAGTTGATGATATAGTGAAAAAATAAAATGACATAATTGATGTGATATGACTGAACCTGACTCAGGCTGCCTATATATCCCCGAATAAAAAAATTGAATCAACTCTACTGTCACGATCCAAATCGGCCCGGTTGTAATGGCGCCTCTCGTGAAGACAACGCCAGCCGGCACAAAACACTCATATTACCCTTTAATCATCTAGAGTCATTTTTAAGCTTTTAATTAAATAATATTTCATAATACGTTTGAATGAATAGTGCGGATTAACATGCAAGCCCGGCATCGAGGTGTCACTAGCCATGAGCATCTACCAAGGTCTGGATACAACAAAAACAGTCAAAATGTACTACGTACAGAAATGATAAAGGAGAGGAAGGAATCAGTGCTGCGAACGTCGTGCAGCCACTTTGTTAACTCTGATGACTCCGTGTATGAGCAACCAACACCCGCTACCGGATTCCGAAATACCTGAATCTGCACACTAGGTGCATGGAGTAATGTGAGTACTCCAACCCAGTAAGTAATAAGAGAAGACTGAGTAGTAAGAAATAATGAATCCACATTTATGTTAAACTCCATAAGCACACAGACTGCTAAATCACAATACGAGTCAATTGCCTCATTTAAAATCCAGCTTTTGGTAAAAATTATTTAAAATGCCTTCCGACAGTTTTAGTAGGGATTCAATACTATTTTTAAAAAAAGAGCTAAAAAACCATAATCGGCCCCTCGGGCAAAACATAATTTGTAAATAGCCTCTCGGGCAAAACATGAGTCATAAACACCTCATAACAAGAAAATCTCAGTGAAAATAACAAAAGCCAAATCAGTGATTAAGTTCTGAACATCTCATAAACCCCAGCTTAAATGAAAGTTGTTTAAAAATATTTATTCAACGTTTTCGACAAAGGCTCAGTGTAAAGATGAGTGAAACCCGTCACTAATTCAACATATTCGATAGAAACTCACTTAAAGAGGAGTTAAAATCAATAAGTTCACAACCAGGCCCCTCAGGCAAGCATCACTCATGTGCATGTGTATATCTATCGCCCCTCGGGCTAGCCTCTCAGTCACTCGTGACTCAACTTTTACCAATCAGTGCTCACATCAGCACTCACGCTCAATAGGTAGCATATAGTAATAGCTGCGGCGTGCACCCTGATCCACATATCACTGCGGCGTGCAGTCCGATCCATATATATAGTCGACTGCGCTACTGGGGGTGTGCAGACTCCGGAGGGGCTCCTACAACCCAAGCGCTATATCGTTGCGGCGTGCAGCCCGATCCATATAAGTATCGCTGCNGTGTGTGCATATATATATATATATATATATATATATATATATATATATATATATATATATATATATATATTGCTGCGGCGTGCAGCCCGATCATAGGCAGCCAGGCCCTCGGCCTCTCTCAGTCATTAACCTCACCACCAGACTCTCAGTCTCTCTTAGTCATCAACCTCACAATCAGACCCTCGGTCTATCTCAGTCATCAACTCACGATCACTCGGACCATCAGTAAAACAAAGAACTCAGCCCCAAACAGTTTTCACATTTTTAAGAAATATAGTGATAAAACCAGATTTTAAACAAGAAACAGGTAAAACATGACTGAGGATATGCTATCAAACACATAGAGTGAGGAAAAATAGTAAAAATGCCCCTAAGGGTCTCAACAGGTTGGCACAAGGCCCCAAACATCGCATACAACCAAATATATAATATCAATCTCTAAAATATGGAATATCATAAGATTTCGAATCAAATACGTGACTTAACAGTCATACGGGACGGACCAAGTCACAATCCCCAACGGTGCACAACTCCACGCTTGTCATCTAACGTGTGCGTCACCTCAAAGTAATACCAAGATGTGTAATCCAGGGTTTCAAACCCTCAGGACAGTATTTGCAATCATTACTTACCTCGATCCGGTCCAAACATTAGCCCGCGATGCCTCGCCCGCATGAATCGACTTTCGGATGCTCCAAATCTAGCCACAATCAGTACATAATTATTAAAATATGCTAAGGGAACGAAGCCCACTTGAAAATATCCAATTTATTATCAAAATTCCGAAATTGCTCAAACCCGGCCCCGGGCCCGCATCCGAGAACTGGACAAACTTTATACCAAAATGTTCTTCACCATCTCACGAATCCGTACATATAAAGAACTGCAAATAGGAGTTCGTTTGACCCCTCAAATCTTCCCTAGAAGGTCTCATAATCTCAAGCCCTAACTCCATCTTTTTCTACTGATTCTCATGAATTTATACTGATATTTTCGTACCTTAATCACAACGAATGAAGTTTTAGGGTCCAAAATACTTACCTCAATGATGAACAATGATTTCCTCTCTTCAAAATCGCCTCCAAGCTCTTTTCCCATTCAAAAATGGTGTAAAAAGGGTTCAAAATCGCGGAACAGGTCTTTACAACATTTTGCCCAGGTATATACTCTTCGCGATCGCGGAAAATGCTTTGCGATCGCGAAGCACAACTTTTCTCAGCCCAAAATTTGCCCTTCGTGATTGCGGACAATGCTTCGCGATTAGAACAAGTTCCGAGCTCTTCCGGACAGCTTTCAGTATAATGGTCATAACATTTTGTACACAACTCCAAATGATAAATGGTTTGATGTTCTGAAAACTAGACACCAAGGGCTATACTTTCATATGTTGCTCATTTCCTGACTCTTTATATATTGCGAGATATAAGCTTCTAAAATCAGCCCTGTGCATTAGAGATTCCTAAACCCTTCCCGTACAGCCTATAGTGTAACCACCATAACTTTTTGTAAACAACTTAAAATTCTATTTAATTTATACTTATGAAAACTACACAGAAAGGGCTACAATTTTTATTTTTGGATAATCTCGAAACTCCTTATAGATTGTGAGATATAAGCTTCTAAAGTAGGATCAGTACATCGGACTATTTACTCTATACGATTGCGATGGTTCATCCGCGATTGCGAAGCACTAATATTTTTCTCGCATTTTACTCACCGCGATCGCGTAGAACACTGATGTAGCCAAAAACCAGCAGCTAAAAATAGCTTCGAAATGGTCCGAAACCACCCCGAAACTCACCTGAGGCCCTCAGGACTTCAAACAAAAACACAATACACCCTAAAACCTCATTCAAACTTGTTCCAATCATCAAAATACCTCAAACAACACCAAATCTATCAATTCACGTCGAATTCAAGCCTAAGTTTTCTATAATCTTCCGAAATATGCTTTCGATCAAAAACCCAACCAAACCACGTCCGAATGACCTAAAATTTTGCACACACATTCTAAATGACATAACGAAGCTACAACAACTCTCGGAATTCCATTCCGACCCTCGGATAAAAATCTCACCTATCAACTGGAAATCGCTAAAATACTAACTTCGCCAATTCAAGCCTAATTCTACACCGGACCTCCAAAACCAATTCCTATCATGCTCCTAAGTCACAAATCACCTAACGAAGCTAATCAAATCATAAAAACTCCGATCCGAGCTCATATACAAATAAGTCAACTCTTGGTCAAACCTTTCAAATTTAAAGCTTTCAACTGAGACTGTTCTTTCAAATTTATACCGATTTTCGTAAAAACCAAAACCAACGATGTACATCAGTTATAACACATGACACGGGGCAAGTCATGCCCGAGAACTAGCGATCAAAGCGCAAAAGCTCAAAACGACCGGTCGGGTCATTACATCCTCCCCCACTTAAACACACGTTCGTCCTCGAACGTACCCAGAGTTGTTCTAGAAGCCAACCAATAGCTGAATAACTTTACCATGCATATACTCGGGGGTGATCCCGTGTCACCCTATCTCATATAGGTCCGATAACACATTTTAACTGAAATTACACAATCCAGTCTAGCCCATAAATCATAGAACCACATTTTCACTTCTGAAACCATCAATATGATTAAAACCTCACACCTATACTCTGAATAGGCCCGAACCAGCTGTAATAACCCATGCCTGCAACCTCGAGTGCAATTATCTGATATACCATGTAACTCAAACACATGTAGTGATAACTTCCATTCATTACAGCTGCACACAACACCCAAATACCAGTAGAAAATCTCTTATCAACTAAAGTCTCATTCCAACACTTCCATATACTACCAATGATAAATGAAACACACAATAAACCATAACCATTTCTCATATCAGCCATCCATAAGGTTACTTCTCCTTTGGCAAGGACCATAGCAATTTTCTGAACCAAACCTCGATATTTATCCATCAAACATGCTGAAATAAAATCCGTTTGTATTCATTACAGACCCCAACGACCTCATCTAATCAACACAATTACTCTGGTGACATGACACACTAAGACAGGCTAAAGCCACAACTTGCACAGTCCGCGCACCAATAAGCAACAATCCGAACATACGCACATCATGAAACTAACTCAAACGAGAGAGATGTACCTCAAGCTCACAAGTATCATCACAACACACGGCTGAGAACCCGTCTCGCATCATAGAAATGGAACATACGAGTCTAACCCGCAAGGTCATATCTCCACATAGCTTTGCTGCAATGCGCGATCCTAACCAAATATGGCTCCACGTGAGACACTTCAAGTCACTATGCTCAAAATCGACAACTATGCGCAATATGATGTCTGAAACCAAAGAAATCATCATAACCACCACGAAGCAAATAATATACACCACACAAACCTGAAAGGACATAACTAATATGCCATTCACCGAGCAACACCCAATCGCTCTTCCCGCTCAACTTCCACCATGAAACCTCATTATAACTGCACCACATGTGCCTATAACCAACAAATCATAATGCCTCGCAACCCAGCAAGGTATCTCATTGATCACCTCCGAACTCGAACAACCCCATAGTAAATGAATCAACACATCCCTCACAAAATGGCAACTCGAAGTCAACAAAGCCATCTCGATGCAGAACATACATCCCTATGAGCCTACCAATGAACCACGCATTAACTTTGGTCACCCACAACAGATAAATAATCCTCCGAAGGTTCACAATGACTGGATCATGGCACATACTAACATCTGACTAACTTACCCACATTGTGCCATCCACAACTACGAGTTAACTTATATATGAGAACTTCCGGTCTCCGAGTCCATAAAGCACACGAATTACCATATCTGATCCCAATTCCACCGCTCACATATATAACACACCTCTAGTATTCCATCATTCCACGAGAGATACTCTAAAATTCTTCTGTGCTGTCAAGCAAACTCGAATATCAGCAACCGATCTGACAAGAAGTGCTGCAATATCACCGAAGTACCATCAGCTTAATCACATTGCCTTTTCCTGAAACATATACCCTCGTCAAATCACCTCAATTGGCATCACCATTTCCTTAATCATCTGATGATCATTTCTCTAATTATCTGAAACTGCCCCTGCTGCCTAAGAATTTATGACCTTCCTTTCAAATCTGAACTGTGACCTTACACATGCCAATCTCAATCCCACACATCATAACGCATAAACTGTACCATACTAGGATAACCACAAGAACTTTGTATCTCTTCCGAGTCACAAGCGACTATGAACTCCGATAGCCAAGAACTTCCCATTGATCCCGTATAGAAGGAAATCACTGCACATTCCATGCTTCTCACACTCGTAGAAAATATACATCTCTAATCGTGGTAGAAATCATCAGGAACACTCCGTCTCCCTTTTGCACAAAACCAGACCTGACATGACTGAATCCTTCTAACTCAACCATGCTACGCAGGCCACTAAAACCTAAGAGCATTGCCGTGAAACACCTATAGAAACTCATTACCTCGTAAGAACCCAAAGAACTAATCATATCCTTACCATACTAATTTGGCCTATTACCAAGCTACCCCATCTACCCAAGTTCCTCTGATTTCACCTTCAACTTAATACTCCTCCTTGCTATAGCATCAAAATTCGTCAACCCAGACTCACCATACGAGACCAAAGCATAATACTATACAGTCTAAGGCTCACAAGCTGCTGGATAATTTCTTAGATATTCCCCACAAGTACCGCATTCAAAATACTTACCCTGAAGAGACATTCTATGAATTTTGAACCATTACCTTCACCTTCCTGATACTGCTATATAGAAGCCCATAATTGATATAGAAAAACCATAAATCTTGACACCCTCCAAATGCAAACCTCAATTTCTAGCCAAAAATACAACCTGAAAATCTCCAATTATTACATGCAAAATCTTGAGCACATTAGAACCATTCCCGAGAGTCATCCACTCTACTCGAACCACAATTAAACCGATCAACAGAATCAAACAACCAGTGCCTCATTGGCACTTCTGACACTGCAGCATATAAACTTACCTTAGTAAAAAAACTTTCCTTTACTCGAGCGATCCTCGGGCTCAATCTCTGCAAACCAGAACTGATTCACCAGCACGCCTCAAACCGGAACCAACATAGCACATAATTGTGAAATCAGCTAATCAATAGCAAACTCCCCCACTTGGCTCGAAGCCATAGATCAAAACACACACAATAACTTATAACACATATACTTTATTGTTGCCATAATAACATAGTGAGATTAACTCAATCCTTCATAAGCTCATGAAACACAGACCATCTGGTACTTTATATCTTTTGCAAATCTCGCATTCACCCTCGTAGCAGCTAAATCCACTCACTTGAGCGACCAAAAATTTAAATTTCAACACGTATACTTCACTTGTAAATGAGATCTTCTAACATACAACATAAGGATCACACCACTTCAGAACACTCCTCAGGAGATAACCCACCTGCTCCGCCTCAAACTAACATTTCTGTATACCTTCCACCGTCATACACATTACACAGTCACTTAGTCGTCCTAAGTCTGAACTCATACCGCAACATGAAATTTACTTCACTCCCAATTAGGAGACATGAAAAGATTCTTCACGTACCCATAACTCGGGGATACACATCCAATCAAAATGGAAATCAAACACTTAATAGTTCATCTATCCTCCAGCAAACCCTTCTCATCGTTTCCGAATCATATGAATACACCTCGCAATCATAACATACTCATCACGTAGCTATCCAGTCATTACTTCTACCAATAGGGCACTACCGAACGTATAAGTTCAAAAACACTTGCTCACACAATCAATATCTCGGTGCTCAAGCTATAGGAAAAAATCCAGCCTCAAGTCCTCCAGACTGGCCCAACATCAACACACAGAGATCATATCTCGCCCCTTGATTGGGGAATCACAAACCATCGATGCACATCGGATACTGAGCGCTCATGCGTGCATACGAACGCGTGGAAAGAATTTAAAGAATTACATTTCAAGATGAATCAAGGACGCACGATAAGAATTCTAAGAATGTGAAGTTTTTTCTAAAGGTTCTGCAGCCTCTCGAGGATACATACAGATGTCTCTGTACCGATCCGCGAGACTCTACTAAACCTGCTCATGACTCGTGATACCTATGTAACCTAGGCTCTGACACCAACTTGTCATGACCCCAAACCGACCCGGTCGTGATGTTGCCTCTCGTGAAGACAAGGCCAGCCGACACAACACTCATATAACCCTTTAATCATCTAGAGTCATTTTTAAGCTTTTAATTAAATAATATTTCATAATACGTCTGAATGAACAGTGTGGATTAACATGCAAGCCCGACATCAAGGTGTCACTAGCCATGAGAATCTACCAAGGTCTGGATACAACAAAAATAGTCAAAATGTACTAAGTACAGAAATGATAAAGGAGAGGAAGGAATCAGTGCTGCGAACGTAGTGCAGCCACCTTGCTAACTCTGATGACTCCGTGTCTGAGCAACCAACACCCGCTACCTGATTCTGAAATACCTGAATTTGCACACGAGGTGCAGGGAGTAATGTAAGTACTCCAATCCAGTAAGTAATAAGAGTAAATAAAGACTGAGTAGTAGAAAATAATGAATCCACATTTATGTTAAACTCCATAAGCACACAGGCTGCTAAATCAGAATACGAGTCAATCGCCTCATTTAAAATTCAGCTTTTGGTAAAAATCATTTAAAATGCCTTCCAACAGTTTCAATAGGGATTCAATACCATTTTTAATAAAAGAGCTGAAAACCCATAATCGACCTCTCGGGCAAAACATAGTTCGTAAACAGACCCTCGGGCAAAACATGAGTCATAAACACCTCATAACAAGAAAATCTCAGTGGAAATAACAAAAGCCAAATCACTGATTAAGTTATGAACATCTCATAAACCCCAACTTAAATGAAAGTTGTTTAAAAACATTTATTCAACGTTTTCGACAGAGGCTCAGTGTAAATATGAGTGAAATCTGTCAATAATTCAATATATTCGATAGAAACTCACTTAAAGAGGAGTGAAAATCAATAAGTTCATAACCAGGACCCTCAGGCAAGCATCACTCATGTGCATGTATATATCTATCGCCCATCGGGCTAGCCTCTCAGTCACTTGTGACTCAACTCTTTCTAATCAGTGCTCACACTCACCACTCACGCTCAATAGGTACCATATAGTAACTGCTGCGGCGTGCAGCCCAATCCACATATCGCTGCGGTGTGTAGCCCGATCCATATATATAGTCGACTGCACTCACTGGGGATGTGCAGACTCCGGAGGGGCTCCTATAGCCCAAGCGCTATATCGCTGTGGTGTGCAACCCGATCCAACATATCGCTGCGGCGTGCAGCCCGATCTATATAAGTATCACTACGGCGTGCAACCCGATCCATAGACATACATACATATATATATATATATATATATATATATATATATATATATATATATATATATATATATATATATATATATATAT
>MU687859.1:0-23704 GCA_026770625.1 Nicotiana glauca | reverse complement strand
GGGGTTAGGCCAGGCACTTACCAGCACATGGGGTCGGTTGTGCTGATACTACACTTCTGTGCTTTTTGCACAGATCACGGTACTGGAGCATCTTTTGGACCACAGTAGTAGCACCGAGCGGGAGCTGACTTCAGTCCAGGGACTTACGAGGTAGCCTAGCTGGCGTTCGCAGGCCAAAGTCCCTTCCTTTATTTCTATTTGTTTTCATCGTACCGAGACAGACATATGTATTTTCTTCCATTCAGACTTGGTTGTAGTATTCTTTAGTAGTCCGTGAGCTAGTGACACCAGATTTTGGGTAGAGATATGTTTTAAACTTCTGCATTTTGATTTCATTTTATTAAACTTAAAGTCTTCCGCACTTATTTAATTGATTTCAGTATATTTATATTGTTGAGGTTGATTAGAGAATGTTTGAAGTTTGGCTGGCCTAGCTCCGTTAGTAGGCGCCATCACGACTCTCGATGGTGGGAAATTCGGGTCGTGACAGTTAATTTGGAGGCCTCATGTTCAACTTCAGGTCTTAAAGGTTGAAGCAAAATTTATTCATTGTGAAGTGGTGGCCACTGTCAGGCAGAAGAAATGGTACTTCACTATGATCTATGCTTATAATGAATGGAATGCTAGACAACAATTATGGGTGCAACTTGCTGGTATAGGTGCTAACATCACTGATGAGTGGCTAATCAGTGGTGATTTCAACAATGTATTGAATGCAGATGATAGAATAGGAACTCCTATAACCCAGGCAGAGGTTCAAGGATTCAAAGACTTCTTGGACAACATGCAACTAACACCATTGAAGAGTACAGGTTGGTTTTATACTTGGTGTAATAAAAGGGATGAGAATGTAAGGGTGTACAGTAAAATAGATTGGGCTTTTGGAAATGTCAGCTGGATGATGAATAATGGATATATTGAGGCAAAATTTTTAAATCCTGGGGTATCTGATCATTCCCCCATATTGATGAATTGCAGAACTGACATTATTCAGCATCAACTACATCCTAGACCATTCAGACTATATCATACTGTCCTTCACCACCCTGAATTCAAAAGGATAGTGAAAGAAGTATGGGGGCAATATGAAGGTGTACCAGGAAAGTCAAGGACATGGTACAAGATTAGGAGGCTGAAAGTGGATATTAAGGAACTGAACAGTTATATGGCTACTTACCAGCAAAAATTGAGCCAAGCAAAGCAAAGGGTGAAACTGGTGCAGCATCAACTATCAATCCAGCCTTTAAGTCAGGAATACATTGATGAAGAGAAGGAGGCATTGCTAGAAATGGAAAAATGGAGCAATATTGATGAGCAGGTGATGAGCCAAAAGTCTAGGGCTACTTGGATTCAACATGGAGATGCCAACACCAAATATTTCCATGCTCAATGGAAAATGCGTACTAACAATAATGTTATTGTCTCTATTCATAATGATGCAGGAATCAAGTTAATAGATCCAAAGCAGGTGGAGGATCAATTTCTAGGATTCTTCAAGTCACTAATGGGAGAATCCTCACAAATACTACCAAGCCCTGATGTTGAGATAATCAAAGAAGGACCCTGTTTAACAAGAACACAACAACTGGAGCTGATTAAGCCAATAAAAGAGGAAGAGATATTGGAGGCTATCAAGAGCATGCCAACTGATAAAGCACTAGGAGTAGATGGTTTTCCAGTGGAGTTCTATACAAGTCAATGGGAGGTGATCAAAGCAGATGTGATTGCAGATGTCCTAGATTTTTTTGAGACAGGAAAGATGCCAAAAGCCATAAACAGTACTGCTATATCTCTAATACCTAAAGTTCCTAATCCTACTCAGGTAAGGACTTTAGGCCAATAGCATGCTGCACTACCATCTACAAAATAATCACCAAAATCATAACAGGGAGGCTTAAAGCAGTCATGAATTATTTAGTAGGTGATTCTCAATCAGCCTTCATTGAGGGAAGGAATATTACTGATAATATTCTGTTCACTCATGAGCTTTTCAAAGGCTATGCTAGGAAAGGAATATCTGCAAGATGTGTCCTCAAGGTAGATCTGAGGAAAGCTTATGATACTTTGGATTGGTATTATTTGAAAAGGATGCTGATAGTACTGGGATTTCCACAAAAGTTTGTGTGCTGGATTATGGAATGTATCTCAACTGTTTCCCACTCTTTAACTTTAAATGGTGGTCTTACAAAGCCATTTGAAGGCAAAAGAGGGATAAGGCAGGGTGATCCTATGTCACCCTACCTATTTGTGATAGTTATGGAGTACCTGCAAAGAGAATTCAATAGACTGGCAGGAAATAAGACTTCCATTTTCATCCAAGATGCAAAAAGCTAGGAGTAATGCATGTGTGCTTTGCTGATGACTTGTTGATGTTTTGCAGAGCTGATCTAAAGTCAGTGAAATTAATACAGCATGCTTTCATGAAGTTCTCAAATGCATCAGGTTTACAAGCAAATCCAGAGAAAAGCTCAGTTTATATTGCAGGCACAAATGAAAGGATCAAGAGTCTTATATTGTAGGAATTGGTCTACACTAAAGGTACTTTGCCCTTCAAATATTTAGGAGTTCCCTTAGCCCCTAAAAAGTTATCTGTTCATCAGTGCTGGCCATTAGTTGAAAAGATCACTGCAAGAATAAGTTGCTGGACTTCAAAGCTCTTATCATATGCTGGTAGATTGCAACTCATCAAGGCAGTCATTTTTGGGATGCAGTCATACTGGGCCCAGGTATTTTTACTACCAAAGAAAGTTAGCAAGATGATAGAGGATGTTTGCAGATCATATCTATGGACTGGGCAGGCTGACATCTCCAGGAGAGCTTTAGTAGCACGGGATAGAGTATGCTTACCACAAACAATGGGAGGAATGAATGTGATCAACCTATGCCACTGGAACAAGGCTGCAATAATGAAGCATTTATGGGTTCTCACAAAGAAGAAAGATTGTTTGTGGATTAGATGGGTCCATACTTATTACATAAAGAATAGGAGTATTGACATTGTTCCTATACCTAAAAATGCAGCTTGGATTGTAAGAAAAATTATTGAGCAAAGACAGTTCATACAGAGCATACCAGCTCTGCAAGGTAATGTTCAAGAAAGGCTGGAATCCTTGCAAAGCACAAATGGTAAATTCAGTATCAAGAAGTTCTATACTCTGCAAATGCCCCAAGGACAGAAGGCTTATTGGAAAAGCTTGATCTTGCACCCTCATATTCATCCAAGACACAAGTTTAACATGTGGATGACCATCCATAGGAGAATACCAACTGTGGATAGATTGCAGAGAATATGTATCTCAGTTAACACATTGTGTGTTTTCTGTGGCCAAGCAGAAGAACTATTGGAGCATCTCCTCTTTGAATGTTCATACACAAATGCTATCTGGAAAAGACTGCTCAATTGGATGGGAGTTCAAAGACAAATCCAACCTTGGGAGGAGGAGTTAAAATGGCTGACCTACCAGGCAAGGAAGAAGAAAGGAATAGGCAACATCATCTCAGCTGTATTTGGAATGCTGCTGTATAGTATATGAAGAGATAGGAATGCAATTAGGTTCAACAATGGATGCACTTCAGCAGAACAGATTTGCAGAGAAATCACATCCTACATCCACATAAAGAGCCATGTACACAGCAGTTAGAGGAACTATATGGAAGACTTAGATAGATATCCGTAATGGTTGAAATGTAATTCTGTTATTCTAGACTCTTACTAGTGCATATGTATAGAAGCAATATTGTAATTAGTATAGAATACAGGTGATATCTCTATGTAATAGTGAAGAATAGGCCAAAGTAGTATAGGACTGGTCAGCAGATCCTGTTATGTAAAGAACAATTTTTGATGAATGAAAACATCAGTTTATCAAAAAAAAAAAAAAATCGCCTCCAAGCTCTTTTCCCGTTAAAAAATGGTGTAAAAAGGGTTCAAAGTCGCGAAACATGTCTTTAAAACATTGTGACCAGGTATATACTCTTTGCGATCGCATAAAATACTTTGCGATTGCGAAGCACAACTTTTCTCAGCCCAAAATCTGTCCTTCGCGATCGCGGACAATGCTTCGCGAGCGCGAAAAATAGTTCTAGCTCTTCCGGACAGCCTCCAGTATAATGGTCATAACTTTTTGCACACAACTTTAAATGATAAATGGCTTGATGTTCTGAAAATTAGACACCAAAGGCTATAATTTCATATGTTGTTTATTTCCTGACTCTTTATATATTGTGAGATATAAGCTTCCAAAGTCAGCCCTGTACATTAGAGATTCCTAAACCCTTCCCAGATAGCCTATAGTATAACTATCATAATGTTTTGTACAAACTTAAAATTATAATTAATTTATATTTCTGAAAATTACACACAAAGGACTACAACTTTCATTTTTGGATCATCTCCAAATTCCTTATAGATTGTGCGATATAGGCTTCTAAAGTAGGATCAGTGCAACAGACTATTTACTCTATGCGATCGCGATGGTTCATCCGCGATCGTGAATCACTAATATTTTTCTCGCATTTTACTCACCGCGATCGCGTCCAATTCCCCGCGATCGCGTAGAACACTGTTGTAGCCAAAAACCAGCAGCTAAAAATAGCTTAAAAATGGTCCGGAACCGCCCCAAAACTCACCCGAGGTCCTCGGGATTTCAACCAAAAATATCAATACACCCTAAAATCTCATTCAAACTTGTTCCAATCATCAAAACACCTCAAACAACACCAAATCCATCAATTCACATCGAATTCAAGCCTAAGTTTTCTAAAAACTTCCGAAATATGCTTTCGATAAAAAACTCAACCAAACCACGTCCGAATGACCTAATATTTTGCACACACATCCCAAATGACATAACGAAGCTACATCAACTCTCGGAATTCCATTCCGACCCTCGGATCAAAATCTCACCTGTCAACCGGAAATCGCTAAAATACTACCTTTGTCAATTCAAGCCTAATTCTACATCGGACCTCCAAAACCAATTCCGATCACGCTCCTAAGTCACAAATCACCTAATGAAGCTAACCAAATCATAAAAATTCCGATCTGAGCTCATATACAAATAAGTCAACTCTTGGTCAAACCTTTCAAATTCAAAGTTTTCAACTGAGACTATTCTTTCAAATTCATACCGATTTTCATGAAAACCAAAACTAACAATCTACATCAGTCATAATACATTACATGGGGCAAGTCATGCGCGAGAACTGGCGATCAAAGCGCAAAAGCTCAAAACGACCGGTCGGATCGTTACATCTGGACAACTTGAGACCCGATCCAAATATACATACAAGTTTAAAATTCTTTTGCGAACCTATTGGAATCTTCAAATCCCAATTCCAAGACATATGTGTAGGAATAAGAAGATTACACAGCTATTTATGTATGGGATCGACGTTTACTTCTTTGATAACCAACATATAGTTCAAATTTGATAATCAGTACATTAAAATATCATGAAGCTGATAATTAAGTAATCATTTCTCCTACTAATTCAGTCCCAAAATATTGGTCTGCCTTTGAGTTTTTTTATATTTAAAATTATTGTCCAAATATGACAACCAGTATATTAAAATTCTTGATCTTATGTAACTACCCTATATAGTCAAAAGGATGAATAAAAAGTTATGAAATTATTAAAGCATCCGCAGAAATTAATTGAAAAAGAAATGAACATACCAAATTTAACACTTTCGGATGGATTTGGCGTGTTGGAGATGATGATCAGATAAGCAGTATAAAAAACAATGTTCTTTCATGGAAAGAATTTTTTTCCATTGACAATGATTTTGACATAAAAGAATTAGTTAGTGGAGTTCATGTCTTCTCAAGATTTAACAAATAGATAGAAGGAAAAAGGCTAATATACATGAATACATTATTACTGTTTTGAAACTGGAAAAAATAAATTTTAAATGAACATTTCAATGATTGAGATAAAATATACACTTATAATACGGAATTGAAAGATGAAAATAATTTTAAGGAATTGAATAAGCTACATAAATTGAATCTCTCAGCCTTAAAGGAATTAGCTTTAAAAAATATAAAACCTACATATAGAATAAAAACGTCACAATGATAAGGAATTGAGCAAGCTGCATGAATGATTTCATCTTTTAGTTTTGTATATGTACTATTTATTTACCATTTCTTGGAGACTACATTTATTTTTTCGTACAATAATTACATGAGTAGTCTTCAAGTACAAGGCAAAATAGTAGTATATAATTTTGATCACGTGCACTGCACGTATATTTCATCCCAATTGGTATAAACATTTTCGATATCACAACAATAATAACATATGTGAGATATAAATAATATTTAAAGTGTAAAATGCAAGATAAAAATATAAAAATGATTGTTGTACATCTAAACATATCTAGTATTTTATATTTTATATCTCCAGTTTGTCATTTCATAATACTACAATTTTTAGATATCTTCAAATCAAACACAAAGAAGAGATATAGTGAGAAAATAATTTTAGGATTCTAGCTTTGACGACAAATGAATAGTGCAGACAAATTAGGTCGAAAAGTTCATTTACACATCCATATTTTTCTATTTTTAAGTCAAGCTACTCTTATTCCATATTGTCGAACAAAGGGATTCCAATTCACAGAAAAAAGGTCGAATTGCACTCTTTTGAATTCAAACGCTTTTACATTCTGCATATTAATATTGAAAGGTCTATTTTGTTTTAATTTAGTAGCATATACTAATTCATCAATACTACATGACTATATTTAGTACAATATCAATATCTAGCAATAGCTTGGAGTAGTAAAATATAAGATTTCTTTACCAATCCAAATATGGAAACAATACAATACTATTTTTTCTCCATTTGTATATGCTTCCTCTCCAATTATAGTAAAATCCAAAATAAAGATATTCAAAAAAGCTAAGGCTGGCTAATGGAACATGCTTAAATTTTCATCGACAATGATATATAAAGATCGTTGCATGTCTTAGAACTAATGTTGTTCTAGACTTGTAATGATCTAGCAAGAAGACAGGGTAGCGGGAACGAATATGACTACTATTCTCATTTCTGAATTCAACATCTAACAACTACTTTATCTCTCTATCTTTTCTTCTTTTTTGCAATCTTCCCTTCGAGGAAAAAGAAATTAAGGAAAGGAAAGAAAAAAGAAAATAAAATGGAAGATTGAAGAACATATGCTAAAAAACATCCCATTCGTTAAGAGTCGATAAACATCCCATTCTTGCCTTCTTATAGTTCTTCCTTGGTTACGTTCCTTGAGCTACCATTTCACTTGTCTAATTAATTATTTATTGCAACTCTTCAAAATTCTTCATATTCTTTCTGGCAACAAAGAGATACGCTAACGTACGCAAGTGTCGTTAATGTACTCATTTAATTCACTGGAATGCAACTCTTCCCTTCTTCAAATATATTTAGTAGCAATGAAGAGATAGGCTAACGTAAGTTTGTGTTAAATATCTATATTGCTGAAAATAAATTAAATAACAATCTTTTTGAAAACAAAAAAACAGAAAGTTCGTAAAAATTAATTTTGAAAACAGTAAACTTCTTCAAAATAAATCCTGAAAATATTGTAGGAACAAATCGAGCCCACTGAATACACAGTGTGTCCTTAAGGAAATTATTCCCCTCAAGTACCCGAGGTTCTGGAATATATCCTCCCAGGATAGAACGATTTAACTCACCAGTGTATCGGTACCTAAAACTCTGGTGATCTGCGAACCACTCGATGGTTGTAAAATACACTGGAATATTTTTGTGCAGAAGAAGAAGAAGAATCAGAAAATTTCGTAAGTAAATATTCTGAGATTTGAAGGTATATTTATAGCCAACTTTTTGGGGTATTGTTTCCATGGGGTATTGTTTCCATATTTATAGCCAACTTTACCTTCTTTTGTTATTAAACAAAATCCAACAATCCCCCACATGAATGGGGAATGACTATAAACTTAAAGGAATGCACGGACATGTGTGTGTTTTACATGCAAGAATTAATTGCATCTGGATTAGTAGGTTTCCTTTTGAACTTTCAGTAGTGAACTTATATCGGATATACTCGGTCAATCCGTAGATTTGATATCTTTGAACCGTCGAGCTTTGTTGTATACCTAGACAACATAAGTCACACAATCAATCCTTAACTGTGATGGCCCAAACGGTCATCACTTGTTTTTAAATCAAATTCTATAACTCTCAGGCCTTGAAACCCTCACTTAGGGTTGCCTCAATTTGCGTGCGCAGTCCGGGCGCGTAGCCAGAAAGCTTAAATATGAGTTCTGTGAGAAAAATGCTAAATTTTGATATTAAAACGAAGGGCATTGGTGGCGTAGGATGAAGAAGGATATTGTTGCATATGTGGCTCGTTGTTTGAACTGTCAGCAGGTTAAGTACGAGCATCAGAGGCCTGGTGGTTTATTTTATAGGATTGAGCTTCCCGAGTGGAAGTGGGAGAGGATCACTATGGACTTCGTTACAGGACTTCCGTTGACTCGGAAGAAGTTCGATGCAGTTTGGGTCATTGTGGATAGGCTGACCAAGTCAGCACATTTTATTCTTGTGGCAGTCTCTTATTCATCCGAGAGATTAGATGAGATTTATATCCGGGAGATTGTTCGCCTTCATGGTGTGCCGGTATCTATCATTTCGGACCGAGGTACGTAGTTTACCTCGCATTTCTGGAAAGCAGTTCAGCGGGAATTAGGCACCCAGGTATAGTTGAGCACAACATTTCATCCTCAAAAGGACGGACAGTCAGAACAGACTATTCAGATATTGGAATATATGCTCCGAGCTTTTGTTATCGACATTGGAGGTTCGTACGATCAGTTTTTTCCTTTAGCGGAGTTTGCCTACAACAATACCAGTCGAGTATTCAGATGACTCCTTATGAGGCTTTATATGGTAGGCGGTGTCGATCTCCGATTGGATGGTTTGAACCGGGAGAGGCTCGGTTATTGGGTACAGATTTGGTTCAGGAGGCCTTGGATAAGGTCAAGATCATTCAGGATAGAATTCGTTCCGCTCAGTCTAGCAAAAGAGTTATGCAGACCGCAAGGTTCGAGATGTAACTTTCATAGTTGGTGAGCGGGTATTACTCCGAATGTCGCCTATAAAGGGCGTGATGAGATTTGGGAAGAAGGGCAAGCTTAGCCCAAGGTTCATTGGTCCGTTTGAGATTCTTGATCGAGTGGGAGAGGTGGCTTATAGACTTGCATTGCCTCCTAGCTTGTCTGCCGTGCATCCAGTTTTTCATGTGTCCATGCTCCGGAAAATATCACGGCAATCCATCCCACGTGTTAGATTTCAGCACTGTCCAGTTGGACAAGGACTTGTCTTATGAGGAGGAGCCGGTAGCTATTCTAGACTGGCAGGTTCGTCAGCTGAGATCTAAGAGTTTCCCCTCTGTTCGTGTTTAGTGGAGAGGTTAGCCTCCTGAGGCATCGACCTGGGAGTCCGAGTCTGATATGCGGAGCCGTTATCCTCATCTTTTCCCTGACTCAAGTACTTCTTTCTTTTGTCCGTTCGAGGACGAACGATTATTTTAGAGGTGGAGAATGTGATGGCCCAAACGGTCATCACTTATTTTTAAATCAAATTTTATAACTTTGAGGCCTTGAAACCCTCACTTAGAGTTTCCTCGATTTGCGTGCGCAGTCTGGGCGCGTAGCCGGAAAGCTTTAATATGAATTCTGTGAGAAAAATGCTAAATTTTGATATTAAAACGAATAAATTTGCCTTCGGTCAATATTTTGGGTAAATAGACCCGGACCCGTGATTTGACGGTCCCGGAAGGTCCGTAGGAAAATATGGGACTTGGGCGTATGTCCGGAATCAAATTTAGAGGTCCCAGGCCCGAGAAATGAATTTTTGAGTAAAATTATTTTCTGAAAATATTTAAGGAAAATAAAAATAAAAATTAATTAAAAAGTGATGGTACCGGGCCCGTATTTTGGTTCCGACGCCCGGTACAGGTCCTATATGTGGTTTAAGCACTTTCTGTAAAGTTTGGTTGAAAACGGATGTCGTTTGACGCATTTCGGACCTAAAATAGAAAATTTGAAGTTTTATGAAAATTGAAGGAAATCATGGATTTTAAGGCTTAATTCATTGTTTGTGATGTTATTTTGGCGATTTGATCGCACGGTTAAGTTCGTAGGATATTTGAGTCAGTATGCATGTTTGGTTTAGAACCCCGATGGCTCGGGTGAGTTTTGGATAGGTGTCGGGGTGGTTTTGGACTTAGGAAATCTGCAGGTTTTGGCTTCAGCTGTTGCAGGCCTATTTCTTCATCGCGTTTGTGACGCCTCTTTCGCATTCGCGAAGGCTTGAGTTTTCCTTCATCGCTTTCGCATTAGTGATCTCGCGAACGCGTAGGGTTATTTGACCCTGGCCTTATTTTCTTCTTCGTGTTCGCGGACAGTACATTGCATTCACGAAGCCCCCGCCTTTTCTCCTTCGCGTTCGCGTACCCTTACTCGCGATCGCAGAGGCATGCAGCCCCCTTCCCCCGATCGCGTTCGCGTAAGGCCAAACGCGTTCGCGTAGGCCAAATTTCGGACACCCAGCATTTTACTCTTCGCATTCGCATCCCTCCCCCGCAAACGCGATGCCTTGTCAGTCCCTACCCTTCGCGAACGCGACCCTCCTGTTGCAAACGCGAAGGGCAATTTTGCCCAGTGATTTTAAAGACCCAAAACAGAATGCAAACGGTATTTTTACCCCATTTCACAAACCCTCTCCTCTTTAGAGCTTCTAGGTGATTTTTGGAGCTCTTCTTCACCAAAGTTTCTTGGGTAAGTGTTTCTTAACTCGTTTTCTTCATTTTCCATCAATATCATTTGAATTCCTAGGCCTAGAACATGTGAAAATAGATAGAAATTAGAGAATTGGGTAGAGTTAGGGTTATCAAATATTTTGCGAATTAGACCTCGTTTTGGGGTCGAACTTGAAAGCAAATTATATATTCGGGCTCGTGGGTGAATGGTTGAATTTATTTTGGTTCGAACCTTGTGTTTTGACCAAGCGGGCCCGGGGTCGATTTTTATAATTTCGGGGCAGAATGTTTAGGAAAATATATTTAGGCATTTGGATTGGATTGTTTAGTATTATTGATGATATTAAATCAATTGTGTATAGATACGATTGGATTGAAGCAAAATTCGAAAGGAAAAGCGGTACTTAAGGATTGAGTTGTCCATAGAACTCCGAGGTAAGTGTTTGGTCTAACCTTAGCTTGAGGGAATAGGAGTTGAGTCTTATCTGCTACTTGTTAATTGTCGAGTATGATGTATAGGCATGGTGACGAGTATCTATACATTGGTGTCTAGTATGACCGTGAGTCTTTATATTATGAATATTTTGATTATGTTATATTCTCCATGTCTAAATGATGATTTTTATATATTGTGAAGAGTATGTGAATTAAATTGTGATATTTAATATTTGAGGAGCGTTGGCTCAAATTATAAATGAATTACTGAGTAAGAATGAAAGAAAGAGAAAGAATCATTGAATTATTCCCTCGCCAATTATTTATGGAATTGTTGATATATTCCTTGCTGGAAATTTTATTGTATATTATTGAGTCCTTATTGGACCCGTATTAATAATTTCCAGTTTATTTTTCTTGCCCTTTAACTGTGATTGTTGTTTGGGTGAGGAAGAGTGGTAAAGCACGAAGGGTGATGCCGTGCATTGTTTGATAATGTGAGGGAAGAGTGTAAAGCACGAAGGGTGATGCCATGCCGTACGATGTGCCATTCTGTACTGATATCTATTGATTAAATTGTGATGAAAGAGAGTAAAAGCACGAAGGGTGATGCCGTGCACAGTTTTATTTTATATTGTTTGGGTGAGGAAGAGAGTAAAATCACGAAAGGTGATGCCGTGAAAATATCGATTCTTTTAATACTTGTTTATTTTATGACTTTGTTGACTCCTTTTTATTTAGTATTTCTATTTAATATTGTTACCTCCCCGTAAAATATTCTTTTCCCACATTGACTGGTTGTTTCCTGCAACTTCCTTGCTGTATGTATATATATATATATATGTTTGAACTGTACAGGTTTATTTGATGGTCTGGTCCTAGCCTCGTCACTACTTCGCCGGGGTTAGGCTAGGAACTTACCAGCACATGGGGTCGGTTGTGCTGATACTGCACTCTGTGCTCTTTTGCACAGATACAGGTTTCGAACAGCAGCAACAATAGCGCGGGTGTTAGCATTTCGACCAGCGGGACACTGCGGTATCCTTGCAGGCGTCCGCAGGCCCGGCATCTCCTCTATCTTTATTTTCAGTCTGTTATCTCATGTACTTGAGACAAACAGTTTTATATTCCTTTCAAACGGTTGTGTTTAGTATTCTTAGTAGTTCGTGAGTAATGTGACACTAGTTCTTGGGTAGAGGATTATGTTGAGTTTCCGCATTTAATTTAGTCTAATTAACTTAAGTCTTCAGCTAATTTAATGTATTCCGCTGTATTCATATTATTATTGTTAAATTTTTTAAAGAAGAATTTTGGTAACGAAAGAGATAGATAAGAGTTGGCTTGCCTAGATCCTATTAGTAGGCGCCATCACGACTCCCGAGGGTGGAAAATCCGGGTCGTGACATTAACCTTCTATGGTTCTTACGGTTGTGTTCGTTTCAGCCATGAACACCGCCTGGTTTCATGAGTGCTTAGAGAATGGGCCTTTACTTTCATTCTCTTTGAAGCGGCTTACACTTCACACTCACATAGGTGATTCCTAAACGTGTAATCTTAAAGACACACAATCTGGTCATATCCTTCCAAACTTAGCAAATCATGAAAAAGCTTTAAGCTTTATTGACTAATCAAAAAAGCCTTAATGCTTTACCTCGTTTTTCGAACAATGTCTTCATAACGAGAATGGGTTGAGTTAGTTGATAATGTTGAACCGTCATTCATAACTTTATTTGATCTCTTTGAACCTACCTCTTGGGATCTCCAGTCTACTAGGTAGAGTTACTGCCATGATGACTTGTCCTAGGCCTTTAACCCCTTTGATGATCTTTCAACTGCCTCTCTAGATAGACCTTTTGTAAGTGGCTCCGACACGTTATCTCTTGACTTTACGTAGTCAATTGTGATAATACCACTAGAGAGTAGTTGTCTAACGGTATTGTGTCTCCGTCGGATATGACGAGATTTTCCGTTATACATAATGCTCCCGGCCCTACCTATTGCTGCTTGACTATCACAATGTATACATATAGGTGCCAAAGGTTTGGGCCAAAATGAAATATCTTCCAAGAAATTCTCGAGCCATTTAGCTTCTTCACCGACCTTATCTAAAGCTATGAATTCAGATTCCATTGTAGAACGGGTGATGCACGTTTGTTTGGATGATTTTCAAGATACTGCTCCAACCCCAATTGTGAAAACATATCCACTTGTGGATTTAACTTCAGATGATTCGGTGATCCAGTTTGCATCACTATATCCCTCGATCACGGAAGGATATTTGTTGTAATGCAAACCATAATTTTGGGTATGTTTCAAATACCCCAAAACTCATTTCATTGCCATCCAATGTATTTGATTGGGATTATTTGTAAACCGACTCAGTTTGCATAGCACATGCTATATCTGGTCGCGTACGAGTCATGATATATATCAAACTTCCCAATACTCTTGTATAGTCCAGTTGTGAGTCACTTTTACCTTCATTCTTTTGAAATTCTGATTCCTAAGATCATATCAGCAACTCCTAAGTCTTTCATGTCGAATTTGCTAGCCAACATGCACTTTGTAGCATTTATATCTGCCATACTTTTGCTTATTATCAACATGTCATCAACATATAAATAAAAAATGACTTCATGACCTGAAGTATATTTAATGTAAACACATTTGTCAACACTCGTTGATTTTAAATCCATTTGCCAACATTGTTTGGTCAAATTTTGCATGCCATTGTTTGGGTGCTTGTTTAAGTCCATAAAGCAACTTAACAAGTTTGCACACTTTTTTTTACCAGGAACCACAAAACCCTTAGGTTGTTCCATGTAAATTTTTTTCCTCCAATTCTCCATTTAGGAGAGCTGTTTTAACATCCATTTGATGGATTTCAAGACCATATACGGCCGCTAGTGCCACTAATACCCTAATAGATGTTATCCTTGTTATTGACGAGTAAGTGTCAAAGTAATCAAGGCCTTCCTTTTGTCTATAACCTTTGACAACAAGTCTTGCCTTATATTTGTCAATAGTGCCATCAGTTTTAATTTTCCGTTTAAATATCCATTTCGAACCTAAAGGCTTATTTCCTGGAGGAAGATCAACCAATTCCCACGTATGGTTATCCAAAATTGATTGAATCTCACTATTGACTGCCTCTTTCCAAAATGCTGAATCAGAAGACGACATAGCTGCTTTAAAAGTTTGAGGCTCATTTTCAAGTAAGAATGTCACAAAATCTGGTCCAAAGGACGTAGATGTTCTTTGACGTTTGCTACGCCTTGGATCTTCTACACTAGGAGTATTTTCCTTTGGTTCTTCCTGAGGTCGTTTAGGTCTTTCACTTAACGACTCGCTTTCAGTTTTATGCGGATAGATATTTTTAAAGAATTCAGCATTATCTGATTCATTACCGTATTAATATGTATCTCGGGATTATTAGATTTATGAACCAAAAACCGACATGCTTTACTGTTTGTAGCATATCCAATGAAAGTATAATCTACTGTTTTTGGTTCAATTTTAACCCTTTTAGGTAAAAGAACCTGTACATTTGCTAGACACCCCCACACTTTGAAATATTCAAGTTGGGTTTTCTTCCTTTCCATTTTTCATATGGAATATATTGCGTTTTTCTGTGGGGTACTCTGTTGAGTATTCGGTTAGCTGTAAGGATAGCTTCCCCTACAAACTATGCGATAATCCGGAACTTATTAATAAAAAATTAATCATTTCTTTTAATGTCCGATTTTTTATTTCCACAATTCCGTTGGATTGAGGTGTGTAAGGTGCAGTAGTTTGATGGATAATTCCATATTCCGAACACATTTCTGCAAACGGAGATTCATATTCTCCACCTCTATCACTTCTAATTATTTTGATCTTTTTATTCAATTGATTTTCTACCTCATTCTTGTATTGCTTAAATGCTTCAATTGCTTCATCCTTACTATTAAGCAAATAAACATAATAATATCTAGTGCAATCGTTAATAAAAGTAATAAATACGTTTTTCCACCTCGATATGGTGTCGACTTCATATCGCAAATGTCAGTATGAATTATGTCTAAAGGATTTGAATTCTTTTCAATAGACTTATAAGGATGTTTTACAAACTTAGATTCAACACATATTTGACATTTTGATTTATTACACTCGAATTTAGGCAATACCTCTAAATTAATTAACTTCCGCAAGGTTTTATAATTGACATGTCCTACACGAATATGCCATAAATCATTTGACTCTAATAAATAAGAAGAAGCAGAAATTTTATTCATACTGTCAACAACCATTACATTAAGTTTGAAAAGGTCCTCTGTGAGGTAGCCTTTTCCAACATACATTTCGTTCTTGCTTACAACAACTTTATCAGAAACAAATACACATTTGAATCCATTCTTTTCAAGTAAATAAGTAGAAACTAAATTCTTCCTAATAGTAGGAACATGAAAAGCGTTGTTGAGCGTTAACACCTTGCCGGAAGTCATCTTCAGAAATATCTTTCCATAACCTTCAATCTTGGCTGTTGCATTATTTCCCATGGAAATTTCTTCTTCCGGACTAGCAGTAGAGTAAGTCGCAAATGCTTTTTTGACAGCACAAACATGTCGAGTAGCTCCAGAGTCAATCCACCACTCCTTCGGATTTTCAACTAGGTTGCATTCCGAAAGCATTGCGCAAAGATCATCAACGTCATTATTCTTCTCCACTATGTTGGCTTGTCCTTTCTTATTATCCTTTTTCGGGAGACGACAATTAGGGCTCTTGTGACCAACTTTTCCACAATTGTAGCAGCTGCCCTTGAATTTTTTTTTGTTCTGCTCTTAGTTTGTCCAGAAGATCTCTTCCTCTCTTACTTTTTGGAGCAGTCTCCTCAACGATATTAGCTCCCATGATCGTTGAATTTCCACTAGACTTCTTCTCGGCTATTTTGTTGTCTTCCTCGATCTTTCGACGTATTACAAGATCTTCCAACTTCATTTCTTTGCGCTTGTGCTTATGATAGTTCTTGAAATTTCTCCACAAATGAGGCAATTTTTCAATCATGGCAGCCACTTGAAAAGCTTCATTTACTACCATACCTTCAGCAATAAGGTCGTAAAAAACAAGTTGAAGCTCCTGAACTTGGGTTCCCACAGTTTTGTTGTCTATCATTTTATAGTCTAGAAACTTGGCAACCACGAACTTCTTCAAGCATGCATATTTTGTCTTGTACTTCTTCTCAAGTGCGTCCCATAATTCTTTCGAAGTATTCATTGCACTATACACATTGTACAAGTCATCTTCTAAAGCACTTAAAATATAGCCTTTGCAAAGAAAATCTGCCTGCTTCCACGCCTCATTAACCATGAACTTTTCATTGTCCGGCATGTCCGCAGCAGGCACAGTAGGCTCTTTACTAGTGAATTTCTGCATATCAAGTGTGGTAAGCCAGAAGAACACCCTTTGCTGCCATCCTTTGAAGTTGGTTCCAGAAAATTTCCCCGATTTCTCAGCCGGAGGAACAACAGTGCGGCTTGACGAGGCTATCGTCGTTGCACCAATAGTCACAGAAGGATTTCCATTTTCATTTGTCATTTCTTACTATCAACAATAGAAGAAATCAATTACTGGCAAAACCAAAATAGTAAATAATACTGTAATAAATAAACAGTATGAAAAAAACAACAAATGTTTTTATATACTATTTTACAGAAAAACGGTGAAGTTTTTATGTTCTTCAAATCGTTTTCTGAATTTCAATACCCTGATGAAGTTTTTATATCTTCAAATTTGAATAGTAAAATTTAGGCAGAATACTTAATAAGTATAATTTCCTTAAGATTATTAAATATCTATATTGCTAAAGATAAATTAAATAACAATCTTTCTGAAAACAAAAAAAATAGAAAGTTAGTAGAAATTAATTCTGAAAACAGTAAACTTCTTCAAAATAAATTCCGAAAATGTTGTAGGAACAAATCAAGCCACTGAATACAAAATGTGTCCTTAAGAAAATTATTCCCCTCAAGTACCCGAGGTTCTTGAATATATCCTCCCAAGATAGAACGATTTAACTCACCAGTGTATCGGTACCTAAAACTCTGGTGATCGGCGAACCACTCGATGGTTGTTAAACACACTGGAATATTTTTGTTAAGAAGAAGAAGAAGAATCAGAAAATTTCATAAGTAAATATTCTGGGATTTGAAGGTATATTTATAGCCAACTTAGTGTTGTTTCTGAAGAGGTTTGCAACCTTTCAGAACAGTCATAGCTGTTGGAACAGGTGTGACACTGTTTCAGAATCAAAATATTGCAAAAAATATAAAACGGATTTAAAATAATCCGGGAAAGAAAAATGGATCGGGCCGGACAGGGTCATGGGGTATTCCGGATTGAATTTTCTTTAAGAAGCCGAAGCTGTGACGACCCATAGGTTCATCACCTATTTTCTCTTTCATTCTGTGCTTCTGAGGCCTTGAAACCCTCATATTTACTTGCCTCGATTTGCGTGCGCAGTTCGGGCGCGTAGCCGGAAAGCTTATATGTTAAATTCTGTGAAAAATTTTAAAATGTGGCTTTAAAATGATTAAAGTTGACTTTGGTCAACATTTTTGGTAAACGGAGCCGGACCCGTGATTTGACGGTCCCGGCTGGTCCGTAGAAAAATATGAGACTCGGGCATATGCCCGGAGTCAAATTCTGAGGTTTAGAGCCCGAGAAAAAGAATTTTTCTGTGAAATTGTTTTTCTAAAATTATTAAGGAAAATGGAACTGAAAATTGATTAAAAGACTGTGGTATCGAGCTCGTATTTTGGTTCCGACGCCCGGTACAAGTCTTATATATGGTTTAAGCGCTTTCTGTGAAATTTGGTTGAAATCGAACGTCATTTGACGTGTTTCGGACCTAAATATCTAAAATTTGAAGTTTATGAAGTTTGAATGAAAAGTGATGAATTTGAGGTTTAATTGCTCGTTTATGATGTGATTTTAGCGATTTGATCGTTCGGTTAAGTTCGTATGAGGTTGTTGAGTTAGTGTGTGTGTTTGGTTAGGAGCCCCGAGGGCTCGGGAGTGATTTGAGGTGTTTTGAACTTAGTAAAAATTGCAGAAAATGCTCAGTTCTGATATCTGGTACGTTGTTCTATGCGATCGCATAGCTTCTCCCGCGATCGCATAGTGTAAAATTTCTAGAGCCTAGTTTTGTTCTATGCGATTGCAACTGCCCTTGTGCGATCGCAATGCCCAGCCTTCCCATCCTTATGCGATCGCATTGTCCTCTTCGCGATCGCATAGAACATTTTTCTTGCCCAGTCATATTTCCTCTATACGTTCGCAAGATTCCTTCCGCGATCGCAATGCTTTACTCCCCATTACCCTATGCGATCGCAATGCCTTCTCCGCGATCGCATAGGGCATTTTTGCCCAGTGATTTTAGATAACCAAAAGAGAACCAGTGATGGAATTTTTCAAAAATACTCACGAGCTCTCTTCTCTCCCAAGCTTTAGGAAGCCATTGAAGCCCCCATTCTTCAAGACCACTTGGGTAAGTAATTTCCTACTTATTTCCTTCATTAATTAGTAAGTTTCCAAGCTTAAATCACATAGATTAGGGTGGAAATTGGGGGAAAAGGATAGAGTTAGGGTTTTCAATTTTCTTCGATTTAGACCTCGTTTTGGGGTCGAATTTGAAAACAAACTGTATATTCGGTAGAGGTGTTAATCGGGCGGGCTGTGACGGGTTGGAGAAAAAACATCAACCCGTACGGGTTCGAGGCGGGTCGTTAACAGGCTTTGCTTAACGGGTTGGTGGCGGGCTGGGATTTTTCGGGTTTTATAGGGCCTGTACGGGTTCAGGCTTAACGGACTCGGGCAGGTCGGGCTTTATATAATTGTTTTTTAAAATTAAGTTATATTTTTCTTTTTCAATGTTATTAAAACTTTTAAGGGTTAAAATTAAAGATTAGAATTGAATTTTTAAGGGTTAGAATTAAAAGAACAAACTAGAAAATTCTAAATTTGAAAATAGAAAGTAAGTGTCTATATAAAAAATATTGAATAAGACTAATATGAAATATAAACAAATCACAATATTTAAGTAACTTTGATATTTTTATTGAATAATATAATACTTCAAATTAATTTGCAAGTTCTTTTTTGATTTTTTAAAATTTTGAACTTGCAAATTAAAAGTTTACAACAATTGTTAAAAAAAAGAAGAAGAAATAGTAAATCATATTTTTGCATCATCTTTGAAAGCTCTTCCATGTCAATGTGAGGTTCTTGGTTTCTGGTATTATAATCGGTACCATAAACCATTATATCTCTAATTTCTTGGTCTTCCTCTTCATCTACCTCGTCACGCCCTTGATTTCGCCGTTCGGATCTAATCTAATCTCTGAAGCACACTAGAACTTCCAAAGCGTTGGTGCCCAATGAATGACGGGTATCTCCTAGCTGCTATCTTGCTTGGCTAAATGCGCTCTCTGATGCGACTGTTGAAATAGGCACATTTAGAACGTCTCGAGCCATGGCCGAAAGAACAAGAAACTGATTTGAGTTGCTCCTCCACCAACTCAGAGGTAGAAAATCCTTTGTGAGGGGCTCCGATGACTTTTGCAAGTAGAATTGGAGTTCATCAATATTCCGGCTATTGGTTTGTTGATGCTCTTCTAGTGTAGAACAAATCAAATAATCTTGAACATTATCATCATCTTCCAAATTTGTTCCAGATGCTGAAGTATTAGTTGAAGGAATATTTGCATCTACAACCGAAGAAGAATCAACAATGTTAGCATAATAATTATACAAAATTTGTAAATGTTTATGCAGATCAGAAATACAAGTCTCACTATCAGGAGTTTCAGTTGGTCTAATATCCATATAAGTATATAAAGCACTGATTAATTGGCGACACTTTATCATTTTGATAGTAGGGTTTAAAATAGCACCAATTAGGAAAATAGGGGGAATTGGGAAGAAATATTTTTTAAACTTATCTAGCATTTGTGCAACAACATCAGTATATCCGTCTTTCATCTTCAACTTATGTAGTAAAAGAGAAATTTCAGCAATATGAACTAAACCATTTACAATAGTACGATAATAAGCTCCGAAAAACTCAAGTTGTGACGACCCGTCCCGTCGTCACGTGAGTTACCGCCCCATTTCCCTCATATTATGCTTCACTATATTTCAATATCAGTAATTGAGTTAATCGGGTAGGATTGGATTGGTTTAGTTGGAAATGAGACACTTAGTTTCTTAAAGGGAAGCTTGTTTTGAAAAAAAAAAGTCAATTGGAAGTTGACTATTTAGTTAGAGGGCTCAGATGGGAATTCTGATGATTCGGTTAGCTTCGGGGGATGATTTGTGACTTAGGAGTGCAATCGAAATTGAATTTGGAGGTCTGGTGTAGAATTAGGCTTGAATTGGCTATGTTTGAATTTTGGCGGATTCCGGTGGGTAGGTGCGATTTTGATCCGAGGGTCGGAATGGAATTCTGAGAGTTGCAGTAGGTCCGCAAGGTAATTTTGGATATGTTTGCAAATTTTCAGGTCATTCGGACATCGTTTGGTCGGGTTTTTGATTGAATGCACATTTCGGAAGTTTTGATAAAAACTAGGCTTGAATCCAATGTATTTATTAGTTTTAGCGTTGTTTGACATGTTTTGAGGATTGGAACAACTTTGAATAAGGTTATAGGATGTGTTGGTGCTTTTGGTTGAGGTCTCGAGGACCTCGGCGTGATTTCGGGTGGTTAAACGGGAATTTTTGAAGTATGTTGCAGGTCTGAAACTTCTGCCTTCTGTTGTTTCCGCATCTGCGAAAAAGGAGCCGCAGAAGCGGTTCCGCAGGTACGGCGGGATGGTCGCATAAGCGGTCAGGCATGGCCCAGGGCAATTCCGCATAAGCGGACTGGGGGGGTCGCTTCAGTGGGTCCGCTTAAGCGGATAATACACCGCAGAAGCGGTCGATGGAGGACCGCAAAAGCGGATGCTGAGTCGCATAAGCGGTCCCACGAATTTTTTTAGTGAGACCGCATAAGCGGTCAATATGTCGCATAAGCGGTACCGCAGGTGCGGTTAAAGGACCGCAGAAGCGAAAATCGGGCCAGTGTTTAATGAACAGTGTTCGCGAATTTCAGAAGTTAAGAAAATATTTAGGACTTCGACTAGGGTTGTTCTTGGGCGATTTTGAGGAGAAATCGAAGGAGCTTCATAAGTAAGAATTATTAGCCTTGGAATATGTTATTTTGGTGTAAAAACATTGATTAATCACTGAATTTCAAGGATTTAAAGGTTAAAAATGGAGGTTAGGGCTTGAAAACTCAAGAGAGTTTAAATGTGAGTTTGGAGGGGCAAACGAACTCCGATTTTTGTAAATTTGATATGTATAGACTCGTGGCGAGATGAGGAATCCAGTGATATAAATTTCGGAATTTTTTGAGAAGTGGGCCCGGGGCTCGGGTTTTGCCAACTTCGTGATTTTTAGTATTTTTTTCAAGTAATTTCGATTAGGTTATGTTTCTTTAGCATATAGTAATGTATTCGTTGTGGTTTTGACTAGATTCGACGCGTGAGGAGGCCGATTCAAGAGGAAAGGGCATTGCGGACTAGTCTACGACCGGCTTGAGGTGAGTAATAGATGTAGATGATGACCTGAGGGTTTGAAACCCCGGTATCTCACATTGTGACGCTGTATTGAGGCGAGACACGTACTCTACGGTGAGTGCAGGGTTGTTTGTGGATGAGACTATGGCTTAGTCCGTCCGGGTGATGTCTATACTGTGTTATTGACTAGAAATTGGCTGGTAAACATCCTACTTGGATTGTTATGAACATATTTGGGCTGCGTGCCAACTATTTGGATCCCTTAGGGATTATTATCACTGTTGCCATAAAATTGAGCATGTTTCCATGATATCAGTCCCGAGTGAAGTACTGTCTAGAAATGATTAGCAATCTTCTAAGATTTTAAATCACTTAAACTATAATACCTGTTAAAAATGGAACCAAAAATGGTAAANCGGGCTGCACGCCGCAGCGAATGCTACTATGTCATTGCGCTTGGGCTGTAGGAGCCCCTCCGGAGTCTGAATCCCCACAGTGAGCGCGGGTACCTAATGGATCGGGCTGTACACCGCAACGGTCATGTGCATCGCATTGCATTCATGCATTGATATCTATTTGTCTATCTGTCATTGATTATTGTTGTTTCATCGTTTAATGTGCTAAGTGGTTAGTTTCAGCTTTGCATTGTGGTATTTCGGGATTTCTTACTTTCAGTCATTATATATGTCTATTACCACTGAGTTGGAAGTACTCACTTTACTCCCTGCACCATGTGTGCAGATTCAGGTGTCCCGGGGACTTAGCTGAGCAGTCATTGTCTTCCAGAGTTTTATCAGAGTTATCGAGGTAGCTGCCTGACATTCGCAGGACCCGACTTCTCCCTTTTATTCAATTTTATTTCCGCATTCTAGACTTATCTATTTTTGAATATTTGTTACTCCGTTGTTTAGAGGCTGTAGACTCATGACCCCAGATTCTGTTGGGAGTGTTTCGTCAGATGTTCCGGTCTGTTACGTATTGCTTTTATTATTAAACATCGGCGGATTATTTTTAAACTGTTAAATTCCCTTAAATTGTCGGTAATGAGTTATCGGGTTTTGGTCGTGACAAATTGGTATCAGAGCCTAGGTTACTAGGCCTCACGAGTCATGAGCCGGTTAGTAGAGTCTCGCAGATCGGTACGTAGACGTCCGTATCTATCCTCGGGAGGCTACAGAACCTTTAGGAAATACTTCACTTCTTGAAATTCTTGTCGTGCGACTTTGTTGGTCCGAGAACTAAATTTCTATATTCTATTCTCTCGCAGATGGCGAGAACACGTGCTACCGGACGTGGAGGACGACCACCTTTGGCACCCGCTAGGGTCCGTGGTCGCGATCGTGGTCGAGGCAGACTAGTGAGGGCAGCACCTGCAGACCCACCAGCTGCCCAAGTTCAAGACCAGCTTCCAGTTGTAGATGCTCCAGCAGCACCTGTTCAGGCACCGGCAATGCCCATTGTGATTCGTGGTCTTCAAGAGGCTTTGGCTTAGATCTTATCCGCCTGCACTGGCCTGGCTCAGGCCGTATCAGCCACTACTAGAGCAGCTACTTCTCAGACTGGGGGTGGTCAGCAGACCCCCGCTGCTCGCACACCCGAGCAGGGTGTCCAGGGATTGCAGACATTGGGAGTTGCCCCAGTTGCACCAGTTGCCCCAGTTGCGCCAGTCACACCAGCTCCAGATTTTGTGGTCCCGGCTATGCGAGATGACGAGCAGCGTCGACTGGAGAGGTTCGGCAGGCTCCAGCCTCCGACGTTCAGTGGTACAGAGGGCGAGGATGCCCACGGATTTCTGGACAAGTGTCAGCGTAGGATTCGCACTGCAGGGATATTGGAGTCGAGTGGAGTAGCTTTTACTACTTTCCAGTTCTCAGGGCCTACATTTACTT
>MU687856.1:18577-38265 GCA_026770625.1 Nicotiana glauca | reverse complement strand
TGCAGGAGTAGCTACAATTTCCTTCGATTTGCCTTTGCCCAGCGATAGATCTGCTTCTACTCTGCTCAGCTCACTTTGCATGTTCCTAGGAGTACAATTTCCACTTGGTTCCTCGATTCGTAACCCTTTTGGTGACACAAACAGCTCTAGCACAGCATTCCTTGTTTCCGTTGATCTATGAACATTCACTGGTATCTTCGCCTGATTCCGCTTTGGTCTCCTCTCCCTCCCATGGCTTCCAAGCGCACGTTAGCAAAGCCACGTTAACGTGCGCCGAGAGAAATGTTAGAGAGTTAAATATCTTATTAATTTCATTGGAATTAGATAGTTGTTAACTGACTTACCTAACTAGTCTGGGTTAGGTGTTATTACGATTAGTTGGATTTTGGATCGTGAAAAATAGAGTGGCTTAGTTACTTGTAAGGCATCAACTAAAAAGGAAAAATGGTATAGTTATATACCATACTTTAAACCTGTAAGATAAAATAATGTAATAGTATAAAAATGCAAACATTATTCGTCTAAAAACTCCGTACTTTGGACTGAAATAAAAGGAGCAACCGACAGTTTTTTATGGTATGGGACGAAAGAAACATATCATTCACAGGGACATTAGAGTTGTCGGCTGAGCAATCCTTTACAATTTTTTCATCAACAAACAGTAACCTGCCTCGTGCTCTAACTTATTTTTTCATATAAAGTGACTGAAATAGAACCACATTAGGCCTACTACTAAGCACAAGGGTTACACATTAGGCCTACTGCTGTAACTGGGATGGCAATGGAACGAAGCAGATGACCTTCTCCCGCCATAGTGTCACCCTGCTCCACGTGCCTTGTCCCGCTTACCTTTTTATTCCATTAATTGTACATAATAATGAAAATGTTCGCCTTTATTTGAAATAAAAGCAGGACAATTTGACACTTGAATCATAAACCCTGATTGGTACAATTACCCTGCAGTCGCAAATCAGTTGAGGTCGATCGATAATATGAATATTATTTATCTACTCTGCTCCATTGAATCCATCTCTAACGGGTAAGCACAAATATTTATGTGAACTCATTTTATATAGCCGATTAAGTTCTTGATGTTGAATTACTAATCTCTAACTTGAACTTAATTACTACTATCAATTAATTCAGTTACTTATGGAAACCTTTGATAGAGAATCTCATTAAATATTATACAAAATAAATAATCCTGTTAGATTCGGAAATGTTGGCAGGGAGTAACTTTATAATATTATTCATAACTTTAGTCCTAAAATAAAATTCCTTCGGATTTTTCTATGACCAAATTTTTTCAATACATAGTAAAATGCGTTCTTACTGGTTCATTCCCTAATCTCATAAACAAATTCAAAACAAGCCAGAAATGTTAAAAATAAGGGATTATTTGCCTATCTTCCTCTATGCATAAGAGCAACAACAACAACAACAACCCAGTATAATCCCACAAGTGGGGTCTGGGAGGGTAATATGTACGCAGACCTTACCCCTACCCCGAGAGGGAGAGAGGCTGTTTCCAGGAGACCCTCGGCTCGAGAAAGCAACAAGAGACGATATATTAGTACTATCAATAGACTCATACTAAAATAATATAACATAACATAAAATAACAAAATAATAACAATATAAGAAATATAGGAAATACGAAAAGGATGGAAGGTATACTAACATCAAACAGATAACGCCTCTATGCATAAGAGCAGCTAATGTAAATTGGGATTCTCAGTCAAAATACCAAAATACCTTAGTAAAATGATTTAGCCCAATTTAACTCATTCGAACTAAGATGTTTAGAGACCTTTTCCAATCGAGAAAATCAAGAATAGACATTTGAGCATAATTACTTTGAGCATCACATGCACATATGTTTCCAATAGCTTACCCTCAGAAAACAAAAACGACTCTCAAGAGTATCAATAGATAACTTATACAACAGTTTGAACCAAGCTATTATAAATATAACTTAATAAGCAGCATTCAAAACAAAAGAACTGTATAAGCAACATTAAAAACTAGTAAAAGGACTTCTCAAGTTTTTGTTCTGTATCTGGATGACTCCAGTTTGATCCCTTGATCATTCATTCATGGCAACTCAGTATCTGTATATTCACCATTGACTGAATGCAACGCTACATAAGCTATTTTCACAAGCAGAAAACAAATTGGATGTTGAAAATTCAAGAAAAACTAAGAGCAGCACATGAAGCAATGAGTTTTGTAGCTCAGAACCAAGTTCACCTATCGAGCATCATTCGAGGTAAATGAGTCCGCAAATCCAGTTGGTTTGGCAGGAATACTTCCTCTGCTATCCTGACTAGTACCAGTGAAATCTCCAGTGTCTTCATGTTGCCAGTCCTTCAACATTTCTGGCAGAGGTAGAGTGTAGTCAATTCCTTCATATTCGTCCGATTCTTCAAAAGGTTTCCAAGTCTCAACAAGTTGACCAAGCACATTCACAACGTGTGACATGTCAGGCCTATGATTAGGATCTCTGGCGGTGCAATGTCCAGCTAATTCAGCCATAGTGCAAATACTCTCATGGATATCTTCCTTCGCGTCAAGAGCTTGGTCAACGGAAGCAATGAGATTTCCTTTGTTTGATTTTATCTGCCAAAACCACTCAACTAGATATCGAGTTTCCTCGGAACGTTGCTCATCAAGGGCGGCTAGACCAGTCACAAGTTCCATCAACACCACCCCAAAGCTGAAGACATCTATTTTAGTTGTCACTTTTCCGGTTACTGGAGGGAAGTAAAATTGGAGTTAGGATAGATGGTCCAACTAGACAGAGAACTTAGATATACTGGCAACGTAAATATTGAGTCAGCAATAGTTTCTGCACCAAAATTCTTTGGTAGTTTAAAAGGCAGCTGTTCAGCATGCCATGCTTGTTAAATAGTTTTACGCAACACATTTCAGTACCACGACTCAAGAAAAAAGTATCTTAATTGAGACGGAGTTTCTATTTCTTCTGTGGAGACATGATGATAACTATGCTGTGGATGATCATATGGAGAGAGGATGTGAAACCCTCTACTTGAACTCTTTAACAACTATATTGAAAAGAATGAATGATAATGTGACTGAATCTAAGTTGCTCGGATACGGGTGCGGGTGCCCGATACGGGGTGCGGATCTAGAGGTCGGATCCTTCGAGATGTAAATTCTAAGATTCGGGGATATAGATCCTAGTGCGGATACGGGTGCGGGGATCCAGCTAAAAATAATTCAAAAATATAAAAATATCTCTAAAATGAGAACTTTTGTGGCATACTTACGTATAGCTTGTGAAGTGTAGTTTTTTTTTTATTCTCAAGTTGTAGATAAGTAAATGATTGATTTCCTAGATAAGGTATGTTGTTTTCTTCAAATTTACCCTAGTTTTGATTCTGATTTCTGGAATCAAATTGTATCTCGTCTCTAATTTTTCCGTCCATCGTGGTCAAAGTAACCAAAATCGTTTGACCATATCCGGTACAGATCCCACACCCACACCCATACTAGACACGGGTGCGGCACATAAACTGCCTGTCGGAGCAACTTAGGACTGAATGAAGCGAGATTGATACATCAATGTCCGAGGTATATCAATTTAGTAGCCACAATGGCAGCATAGAGGAATAACAGAATTACTTCATTAGTTACTGTATTTTATTTTTGCTGGAGGAAGAGAAGGGCACTGCTCAGAACAGTCTGGATTCTAATTGGAGAACTGATGCATTGATAAAAATATAGAGGGACTAAATGTGTATTGGTAATCCATTCAGGTAGAGATGTGTTAATGTAACAGGTTAGCAGAAAGTAAAAAATATAACTGATGCTAAAATGACAATATTTACCCCAAGATAAAAAGTACTACTAGTAATTACCAGGACAGTCAAGATGAGTGTCTATGACAGAGATAACAATGGCAAAAAAACACAAAATTACCAGCATATTCAGGAGCAAGGTATCCAAATGTTCCAGCAAGCCTTGTTGCAACAGATCTTTCCTTGTCAGGGGCGAGTTTCACTAAACCAAAATCAGAAACTTTTGCTCTAAAACCATCATCTAGTAGAATGTTGGATGATTTGAGGTCACGATGTATAAAGCTCTGGTGTGCCAGATTATGAAGGTACTCCATCCCTCGAGCAACATCCAGAGCAATATTGAGTCTCTTAGCCCATGATAAAGGCTCTAACTTCAGGCTCTTCCAGCGGAAAAGATGCCTACTCAGAGCGCCCTTTGACATATATTCATATACCAAAAGCCTCTCATTTCCTTCAATAGAGTATCCCAAAAGCGAAACTAAATGGCGGTGCCTAACCTTAGAAAGCACAGCTATTTCTGCCTGAAATTCATCCAACGCCTTGCTATTGATAATCGCAGATTCCATTCTCTTCACTGCAATATGAGTTCCATGTTCAAGTTGACCTTTGTAAACAACTCCAAAGCCACCACGACCAAGCTCATTTTCTGGTGCAAAATTATCGGTTACCTTTCGGAGGACCTGGGTTGAGATGGCAAGGTTTCCATCAATCACTTCAGTACCTTCGGTTCCACCACTACTTGTAGTTGTAGTACCGCTCCGTGTAGTGTACATCATAGGATCTTCTAAGACTGTGATCTTAACAATGTCATCTTTGTTGAATGGGTCTTTGGAGTGGATAACAGTAGTACCAGCGGCCTTCTTTGGTTTTTTCTTGCTCTTGAAAGCCAAAACTCCTGCAAGAAGAATTAAGACCGCAGAAGCTACACTCACAACAACAATAATAATGGTCTTCTTATTGTTCGAGTCTGAGCCTGATCCCGACCTTGTCTCTGGGGAAGGTGGTGTATCTGATAATGTTGGTCGATTATCGCTAGGTGAGGGGCTTTTCAGTGGTAGCCCCTTACTTGGTTTAGGACTATGGCTCAATGGAGGAAATGGGCCAATACTCGGAGGAGAAGCGCCAACAGTTACATTAGCAACAAGATGAGCATTTCCCTCTGTAATGACTTTAACGCCATCCCTGAATTTAGGCAATGGAGGGTCAAAATTATTCCCACTTAAGTCCAACAATCTCAAAAATCTGAGCTGCGTTAAGTTTGCTGGAATTGGACCGTGCAAACTATTTCCTTCCAAGTGAACTTCAAGCAGTGAATCAAAGTTTGCAAGTGAAGGACTAAGCGTACCTGTAAGGTTTTTTTTCTGTAGATTAACAATCGTAACCTGACCTTTAGGATTGCAACTGATTCCAAACCACGAACCTGCACACGGATCATTACCAGTCCATTTAGAAGCAAGCTGGGACGGATAATTCCAACCATCAAGAAGATCTAAAAGTGCATTAACTTGAGGAGCACAAGGAACACCAGGAGTTGATTGACAAAAAGAATTTGAGGAATATGTAGCATTAGCAGCTCTAAACTTTGGGATAGGACCCATGAGCATATTATTGTTCAAGTCTAACTCTTCCAAGTCTAGATTCGCCATTCCTTCCGGAATCAAACCAACGAACTTATTTCCATTAAGATCAAGCTTCTTCAAAGAAACTAAATCACCAATCATATCAGGTATGGATCCAGTAAAACTGTTGCCCTGAAGCCATAACCACATAAGCTCGTCCATAGTACCAATTATGTCAATTGGACCAGTCATTCCACCACCATTAATTGGATTATTCAACCACAAAATCTGAATCATTGAATCACGAAAACTCTCCGGTATCTTACCTGTTAAACTATTATATGACAGCTTTAAAGCAGTAAGAGAAGGCAATTTTCCAAAAAACTCAGGCAATGGTCCAACTATATTGCAAGACGTGCAAGAAAAATCTGTGAGCTGAGCCGAATCTTGCAGTTCAATTGGAATAGACCATCCACTTTTATTAAATGGATTATTATCCAAAGCCAAAACTTGAACACTGCTAAGACCATTAAAGAAATCTGCAGGGATTGTATCAAATTGATTCCAATCCAAATAAGCATATTTCAACTCAGATAATCCACTAAAAGTAGGTAATTTACCACTAAAACCATTCTTCTGAAGGCCAAGATTTTGAAGCTTATCTAATTCATTCAAGTTCTGAGGTAAAGGACCCTTTAAACCCAAATCCTGAACCTGAATTTGAGTCACTCTGTCACTAGAACAGAATACGTGTGGCCATGCAGGAGGACCACATGGATCATTCCCCTTAGATGGCCATTGCAAGAGCTCAGGATTCTCTAATCCATTTCTGAAATCATTCAGAATCTTGAAATCATTCGGATTTGTAACACAAAAAACCACATTTACAAGAATTACAGCAAATGTACATAAGTATACAACAACTCCTCTGGAATCAATATCCATAATCATGCATCACGAGAATTCAAGATTATCATAAAATTCCATATTTTCCTTTCAAGAATTCAAAACCCCAGATGAACTAATAATCTTGAAAATGCTTACATACAAAAAAAACATCATCTAAAGGATCAAAGTACATAACTGAATTGTAAAAATGGTACCCCCTTTTTTTTTTTTTGTAATGAAGGACAGAAGGAGTAATGTGAGTAAATTTTGGAAGAGAAGGGAGTTAGAGAACAGTTGAACTGCAAGGGTTTTCACTCCTTTACATGTGGATCAAACCCTAAAGGCAAGTACAATTTCATGACACTCTCTGTTCCTCTTTCTCTCTCTGTCCTTTGATTTCTCACTCTTCTACTCTTTTCTTCTTTTACTTTATCCTTTTGTTACATGAAATCTGTCTAGATTTTGCTAGTTGATTGTGTGACTGTGAGATCTTAAGAATCTCAATATAAATTATTAAATGAAACTAACGACATTGGATGGAATGGACAAAAAGTATTTCCTATGTATTTTTTTGAACAAATAGACTGCTTACATACTAGTCTACCCTACCCATTTATTGTATGGGAGTCAAACTGTTTATTTTTATAATGATTTTAATGTTTTTAAAAATATTTTATTTTAATTATGTCGACTCATAATATTTTAATATAATTTCATATATATATTCATATAGATTTTAAATGAGCAATTATTTCTAAATTAACCCAGAAAAATAGGTGCTTTAATCCTGGAATTTCTTCATATAAACGGGAGTAAATTTTATGGGTGGTCATTCAACTTTGTATTCATTATACAAAAGTCAATTTTCTTTTTTTTGTTACAGAACATTCATTCAACTTTGTATTTAATACGTAAAAGTCATTTTTCTTTCTTTTGTTACACAAAACTATTTTACTTTGCTTTATTTAACACAAAAGTCACCTTAGACAGATTTTATAATAATTTTTACTTGAAAAATCTATTATCCACCTACCATTATAAATACTCTCATTTATGTAATACCTTCTATATTAAACACTATATAATATATTTTTACCTAGGTATTTTACATATATTAAAATAACTTAAATTATTTATTTATTATTTTTATAATATAACCATATATTTAATTTTTTTCATAGCACTCAATTTGTTTAATCATATTTAAACATGAACATATTTTAAATATAAAAATAATAAAAAAATATTTATTATTTACTTGAAATAATAACAAACAAATAGTTTGAACAAATGATACTTTATTATAGTCAATAAAAATTTAAAAAAAAAAAAACTTGAGAGATAATTGTGCTTAATATTAAAAAATTTAAAGCATTATCTATTGATATTATTTATTAAAAGTATTAATATTTTGTGTCATTGTGCTAAATGTGGGTATTTTATTTACTAAATTAACGAGTGTGGCTTGGCTGATAAATGACTGAGCCTTAATTATATAATTTTCATAAAAATATTTCATTAGGCATGGTTAAGAACATGAGCTTGAGATTTGTTCACGGTAATATTACTGACAAAATGTAAATGCTACTTATATTTTTTGAAAATTAATGTTAAGAAAAAAATTAAATGTATGAATATATTTTTAAAATAATAAATAAATAATAAAGTTATTTTAATTATCAGTAAAATACCTGGGTAAAAGTATATTATATATCATATAATATAGAAGCTATTACATAAATGAGATGATTTATGATATCAAAGGCATAATAGACTTTTTAGATAAAAGATTTAAAAAATCTGGTCAAAGTGATCATTATGATAATTAGAGCATTATAAAATAATATTTGTGTAACAAAAGAAAGAAAAATAACTTTTTGGTAATAAACATAAAGTTCAATAATTTTTACATAACAAAAGAAAGAGAAATGACTTTTGGGTAATAAACAAAGTTGAATGACCACTTATGAGGAGGTACTATACTTTTTTTTTGTTTCCCACCCGACGTCCGGAGTTCATATTACGGTCCGACTAAATTCGAATTTGCGTCGAAAAGTCCTGCATTAGAAATAAAGCGTTCCTTAACACAACGACTCAATACCCAAGGACTGGAATTCGAGACATCTGGTTAAGAATCCACCACAACCCTTTGTTGGCGGAGGTAATACTACTCATATTTAATCCAGTAGATCTTTTCATGTTTTTAGGCTTTATTCTCAATATAATATTAATATAAGTCTATTCATATGTGTTGTCCAAAAAGAAATGGTCTCAATAATTTTCTTGTTCGTGAGATTTTTATGTAGTCTAATTAACCGAAAGACGAAAAGTTAAACTCACACATACTATTATGTAAAATTAGTTCACCAGTGTTATTAGAATTGCAAATCCTTGTTTGCAAGAATGCACAGATTTCTTTTTTATTTTATAAATATTAGCCTTTCTATTTTATTTTTAAGAAAAAAGAAAAAGGTGTGGCATGCCTATTTTTGGGTCAAAGGAAGAACTGGCGTTGTCGGCAACTGTGCGTTTTGGACAATGATGACCAGTTATGATGAGAGCAGCATTCAGACAACATCAACGTCTTTTTTGTTTTTATTTTCTTTCCAATTTCCATGGGTCCAAATTGGAGCGTCGCTTGTCGAGGTGTCCAGAATTTTAGTCCGGCATATCGGGTTGAGGTGTCCAGAATTTCTTCATAGCATTTTCGTTAGAGTTACTTTTATTTTTCTTTACATGATTAACGATTGTAGTAGGATCAGTACTCGATAATAAGAACTAATCGTTGTACTCGTGCGATACGCGATAAATATTAAATAAATTTTTTATTTTAAAAAGGAAAGAAATTTATAAAAAACAAAACTTTTTTTGAATTAGCATTTTTTTATTTTTTGTAATTTTAGTTTTTTATTTTAAAATAATTTTATAACTCCAACTTGAAATTACTCTCCAATATGAATAGACAGTTCTTTTAGTTTTCATTTATTATTATAAAATATTTTATTTTATAATTTATAGATATTTAAATTGAAAAACAATAACCAATAACTAATTATGCTCATGTCGTGTGGCTTTTTTCTAGGTTGTCGCTGGCTTAAGGAGAGGATTTTCCTTTCCTTTTTATATTGTAAATTTTATCCTATTTTCGTCAATAATAATATCTGAATTTTAATGAATAAAATCTCAATTAAATTAATGAGACTTATATAGACATCGAATAATAGGCATGTTTAGTATTTTTTTTTTAAAATTATATTATACAATATTTGGTATTATTACATTGTTAATAGAAACTTTTATTAGCATATTACTTTGTTTAATATTTTTGTCTACTCTCTTTTTATAATATAATAGAAGATATATATGTGAATGCTACTGTGTTAAAACACAAAATCAGAAAACTGTTAGAAAAATAAAGAAACTGGAAAAACAATAGAGATTAAGAAATATTCCGAGTCCACTATTTGCTTGTGCGTCCTTAAGGAATTTTAACCCCCTCACACGTTGCCAAGGTAATGGATTAAATTCTCTCAGAATAAAACGGAATAAAGCTTCCTTCAACAGTGGCAATACAAACTGCAGGATACCAACGAACTTAAAGAATGGAGCAAAATCACACTTACGAATTCGAGAGAGAGAGAGACTGCGAATTAGAATGCAGTATTTTAAGAAAGAAGGAAGTTCTGTAATATTTTTGGTGTGTTAAAAACGAAGTCATGCCTCGAATTTATAGGCAATTATTGGAAGAGGTGTGATGTCTGTTCTGGAAAAGGTGCCTGTTCAGAAATTTCGCGTCCTGCCTCGGTCCTACCGCGGTTACGCCAGGACCGCGGCCAGAAAGTCTCTCTGAATCTGCAACAGAGTTCTGGCGCGGTCCTACCGCGGTTACGCCAAGACCGCATCCAGACTATATTTCTGAATCCTCAGCAGTGATCTTGCATTTAATTAATTATTAAATAATTAATTAAATAAATTTTGTCCAAAAAATAATCTTATCGATCATTTGACAAATCCAAATCCAAAACCGAAGCCGAGCCGAGCGAGCGACGATGACGGCGCGAGGGTTCATTCTCTTCAACTCCTTTTAAGAGTTTTAAGAAGTGATTCTATATATATACACACAAATATAGTTGTCCCTCACCAATGAGGGACAAAGTGCAAAACAAAAGCTCACTTCTTCAAATTTTCATTTTTTCCTCCATTTTATTTCCCTCCATTTTCAATTCACACTTTTATACTTTAAAGCCCAATGGCTTAAAAGTCCAACAATCCCCCACATGAATGAGAATGACTGTATCAAGAAAGATTGATAATAGGTGAATTTGACTATAATCACGCATTAAATAATCACCTTCTTATGTTGTTTTGATGATAAATATGATAACCAAATGCTCTTATTAATATTTTTCATGATTTGCAGGTGATAAATGGCTAAGGAAGGTTAAGGAGCAGTTTTGGAGTCAAAATTGGAGAAAAGAGGCCAAATATGCAAATTCCCATTGAAGTCACGTCACACCATCCCTTAGGATTCAGAGGAACCTCGCCAGGCGACGAAAACTTCAAGGGTCAAAGTGTAAAAATGGGATTTTTTTAGACCTAAACCCTACTTAAAACATTAGACTTCGCCCAAAGGAGGCATGTATTGATTTTTAGAGTACTTTTGCAAGGGAAAATATTGTGAGATATTTCTCCAAACATCTTTCTTCTTTTCTTTTGATTTTTATGATGAATTCTATTCTAGTTTATTTTCCCATAGCCATGAGTAGCTAAATCCCTTGTCTAAGGTTTTGATGGAACCTATTGGGTGATGAACGTCTAGTTTATGTGAATACAAATTGCTAGTTTAATCTCTATTTGTTCAACTTCATGTCTGTTGTAGTTAATTGACAGGATCCTCAATTAGCTATGCCTATTTAGTGTGCATAACTTAGAAAAGAGTGCATATTTAGGTTATTGTTGAACAACACCACTCCTAGATTATTAGAGGAATCTATAATTGCGGGTTTAAAGGTGAGATTAGGGATAACGAAGCCTTGGGTGTAATCTAAAGTGAACTGTGTTAATTAAAGTAAGCTAGTGTAACTCGGGAGAGTGCAATAGTAAATTACTGTGATTACTCGGGAGAGATTTACGGTAAGATTAGCGTTCATGATTGATATAGAAGTATTGGTAAATTTGTATGAGCATAAACAGAAGGGATTCCATCAATAGGGGAAATCATTACCTTAGATTTTTCTCATTATTGTTCACAACATATTTAGTTTATTTTACAGTTATTTAGTTTTATGCAAAAGTAGTTATTAAGGAAACACTCAACTGAGTTTTGAATATTTGGGAAGCTGATTCTGAAGAGTTAGTGGGTCTGAAGATAGTAGTTGATAGGTTAACTCTCTGAGGATTCGACCCCGAGCGTAATACTTGGGTTATATTTACAGCGACCGCATTGTCCTTTTTATAAGGCATAGTTGGGCGTAATCAAATTTTGGCGCCGTTGCCGGGGAGTTAACGGAATTATCAATTGCCATTGGCAGAAATACAAATATTCTTATTTTAGTCAGTTTTCTCTCTACCCAATTTTAGATTGAAAATTTGACGGTTGTTGACTTGGTTGCTCAGGTGCATGCCTAGAAAATCTACGAGGACTGGAGAACAACTTGAAGGACTTTCAGACCCAGAGCAAACATTCCGGGCATTGAATCGTGCCAACAAATAAATTCAACAATTCTAACAGACATTAAAAATCAAAATTGACATGGGAGACGTGAACGATTCCAACGGAAACGGTAGGAATCAGCAAGTGGGTTTAAATGCTAGGGAAGAGGCACCTCCTGTGCCTGAGGGTGCACTATATGACTGGGCACAACCAACTGCTGACAATTTGGCTACTGCCATTGTTGTGCCCACAATACAAGCTGAATCGTTCCAGATTAGAAACAATATGCTACACTTGTTGCAAAACAAGGGACTCTTTTCTGAGACACAAATAGAAGATCCTCAGCATCACTTGAAGAACTTCCTATCTATATGCAAAACACAAAGGCAAACCAACGTGACTCCGGAAGCAATCAGGCTATTATTGTTTCCATTCTTGGTGACATGAGCTGCACAGGTATGGCTTTTCACTCCCTATCAACTCTATAGAAACTTGGGATGAATTAGTCAAATAATTTCACAACAAGTTCCACCCGCCCAACAAAACTGCTCAACAATTTGATGAGATTGTGAGCTTCAAGTAGAAACCAATGGAGACTTTACATGAGACATGGGGCAGGTTTAAGGGAATGTTGGTTATGTGTCCTCACCACGGTGTTCCAGAACAGATGTTGGGATAACGGTTTTACATGGAGCTGTCTGACAGCATGAAGAATATTGTAGATGCCTCAGCTGGTGGGGCGTTCTTGAGCAAGACTTGGAGAGAAGGTCAGAATTTGCTGGACAAAATAGCATAGAATTCGGGATGGACAACTAGGAATGCACCTATCACTCCAGTGGTGCACTCAATGCCTCTTAATCCTTCGAACACTATGGCTGAAAATATGGCGACTCTCTTGACACAGATGAGCATCCTCACCAAAAAGGTGGAGGAATCAGGAGTTAAGCAGCAGGTACATATAGTAGATACTACCAATGGGGGCTTATGCACGTCTTGCATTAGCCAACCAATTGGTAATTCGTGGAATGCTGAGCATGATCATCATCATCAACATGAAGATATGAACTATGTGTCTAACTATGGGGGTCAGAGACAAGCAAATCAGAATTGGGGTCAGCAGACTCAGCAACAGTACAGGCCACCTCAGCCACAGTATAATGCAGGGAACATGGGAGGTATGAGACCCCCCAACAATATGGCACCGTATCCTAGACCACAGGGGTACAACAATCAGCAGCAATGGTACTATTCACCTCAACAACAGCATGGTGGAAGACAAGAAGATGGGTTTGCAAGACTGGAAGCAATGATGCAGTAGGTTATTGGGTCCAATGCCAAGATGAATGAAAGAGTGGATGCACATGATACAACCATTAAGAATATTGAGGTACAAAGTGGGCCAGATCTCGTTGTCGCTGAACAATCGTCCTCAAGGGACATTACCTGCAGATACCCAAATCAATCCAAAAGATCAGGGCCCCAAGCAGTTGATGGTAGTGAGTCTTCGAAATGGTAGGGATCTTGATGTTGAGCAAGAGAGAGCACGAGGTAACATACAGGCTGAGACACTCATTCTAATACCTATTGAATTGGATGAGTCTACAGGATTGACAGAAGTGACAGGCCAGCCCACACCTGAAGAGAAGGATATGTAGCAGGAGACCGAGAAAGTAGCTGAGCCAGTTGAATAGCCAATAGTAGAAATTGTAGCTGAGAAAGAGAAATCTCAAGTGACTGGGAAGAAAAGACCTCCTGCTCCATTCCCGCAGAGGTTGGCCAAGCACCAAAAGGAGGAGCAGTACAAAAAGTTCTTTGAAATGCTCAAGCAAATTCAAGTAAACATTCCATTGATTGAAGCTTTAAAGGAGATGCCAGGGTATGCTAAAATGATGAAGGATTTTATGTCTCGGAAGTTTGACTTCCAAAACTTAGCCACGGTGACCCTTACTCAGACTTGTAGTGCAGTGGTGTCTAGATATGTTGCTGAAAAGTTATCTGATCCAGGTAGCTTTACAATTCCATGCACTATAGGAAACTTCGCCTTTACTAAGGCACTGTGTGATTTGGGGGCCGGCATCAATCTTATGCCCTTAGTTATTTATAAGAGGCTGGACATTGGGAGAGCTAGACCCACCTCTATGTTGCTGCAGCTGGCCGACAGGACTGTGAAACGTCCATTTAGGATTCTAGATGATGTACTTATTCAGGTGGGGAAATTTGTGTTCCCCGTAGATTTTGTAATCTTANCAATGATGAGGAAATTATATTCAATGTGCAGAAATCTATGAGGCGACCGAGTGAGTTCGCAAATTGCTCTCTTATTGATGCAATAGATGTAATTGTAGAGTCAGATGATGAGGTATTGACAGCTGAGGATCCCCTAGCAGCATGTTTAATGAACTTAGATGAAGTAAAGAGGGAGTATTTGGCGGAATGGGTGTTAGCACTGGAAGGTAGAGGGTCAAGGGATAGAAATCTTGAGTTCGAGCCCTTGCATTTAGAAAAGAGAGAGACCCCTCCAGCAAAACCATCCATTGAAGAACCATCTAAGCTGGAACTAAAGCCATTACCAGCCCACCTCAGGTATGAATTTCTTGGTGCCAACTCCACATTACCTATTATTATCTCATCTGGTTTGTTAGATGTGCAGGTTCAATAGCTTATACAGGTACTAAAGGAGTATAAAACAGCCATTGGGTGGACCATGGAAGACACTAAGGGGACCAGCCCCACCTATTGCATGCATAAGATTCTGCTGGAAGAGAGGCACAAACCTTCCAGGAAACATCAGAGGAGGCTGAACCCAAATATGAAGGAAGTGGTGAAGAAGGAAGTGATAAAGTGGTTAGATGCGGGAATCATTTTCCCAATTTCTGACAGTAGCTGGTTTAGCCCAGTTCAATGTGTACCTAAAAAGGGTGGCATGACGGTAGTGAAGAATGACAACAATGAACTTATCTCAACAAGAACCGTCACAGGATGGAGGATTTGTATGGATTACAGGAAATTGAATCTAGCCACCCGGAAGGACCACTTCCCACTTCCCTTCATTGATCAGATGCTGGATAGATTGGTAGGGAGGTCACACTTTTGCTTCTTAGATGGGTACTCAAGGTACAATCAAATCTCCATTGCCCCTGAAGATAGAGAAAAGACCTCTTTCACATGCCCATATGGCATTTATGCCTTCAGGAGGATGCCATTTGGCCTATGCAATGCACCCGCCACATTCCAAAGGTGCATGATGGCCATATTCACTGACATGGTAGAGGATATAATGGAGGTGTTCATGGACGACTTCTCAGTGGTGGGGAATTCATTTGAGGAATGCCTAGTAAATCTGACGCGTGTGTTGAAACGGTGCATCGAGACGAACTTGGTTCTGAATTGGGAGAAGTGCCATTTCATGGTACAAGAAGGAATAGTCTTGGGGCACCGGGTGTCAAGCAAAGGAATAGAGGTTGATAGAGCAAAGGTTGATGTCATAGCAAAGCTGCCTCCACCAACGTCAGTCAAAGCTATAAGAAGTTTTCTTCGACATGCCGGTTTCTACCGGAGGTTCATTAAGGATTTCTCCAAAATCTCCAACCCTCTCTGTAAGTTATAAGAGAAAGATCACCCTTTTGTATTTTCTGATGGTTGCAGCGTAGCTTTTGAGGAGTTGAAGAAAAGGTTGGTCATAGCACCCATCATCATTGCCCCCAACTGGGAGCAACCGTTCGAGTTAATGTGTGATGCTAGTGACTATGCCGTGGGGGCAGTGCTGGGCAAGCGGAAGGACAAATTAATGCACCCAATCTACTATGCTAGTAGAACGCTGAGCGGAGCCCAGTTAAACTACACAGTTGCAGAGAAGGAGATGCTAGCTGTAGTATTTGCTTTTGACAAGTTCCGGTCCTAATCTGATAGGATCCAAGGTAATCGTATACACTGACCATGCAGTTCTTAGATATTTAATAGAAAAGAAGGACTCTAAGACACGCCTGATTCGTTGGGTGTTGCTACTGCAAGAGTTCGATCTTGAAATTCGTGACCGCAATGGCACTGAAAATCAAGTCGCTGATCAGTTATCACGACTTGAAGGAGCTGAAAATGTTATAGAAGTGGAAGAAGTTCTGGAAAATTTTCCAGCTGAGCAGCTGCTCGTTACCACTCATCAGGAAGTGCCATGGTATGCAGATTATGCTAATTACCTGGCCAGTGGTATTGTTCCTCACGACTTGTCATCGGTCCAGAGGAAAAGATTCTTTCGTGAAAGCCAATTGTATTACTGGGATGAGCCCTACTTGTTTAGAATTTGTCTTGATAACATGATCCGGAGATGTGTCCCCGAGATCGAGAAATCTTCTGTCTTGCAGGCTTGTCACGCGTCGGCATATGGCGGTCACTTTGGAGGGATCAGGACAGCAGCTAAGGTGCTAGAGGCCGGATTTTTCTGGCCAACGGTGTTTAAAGATACTCACTTGTGGGTCAAGGGTTGTAATGAATGTCAATGCACCAGGAACATTTCCCGGCATCACGAGATGCCCACGAACCCAATCTAGGAGGTAGAAGTGTTTGATGTCTGGGGGATAGACTTCATGGGTCCCTTCGTCAGCTCCTACGGTAATAAGTACATTCTTGTTGCTGTAGACTATGTGTCCAAATGGGTGGAAGCAGCAGCGTTACCCTCCAATGATGCTAAGGTGGTGGTTGGGTTTCTCAAGAAGGACATATTCACCCGCTTTGGGACACCGCGTGCAATTATAAGCGTCGGGGGCACTCATTTCTGCAACAGGGCCTTTCAGAAGTTGCTGGCTAAATATGATGTGCGTCATAAGGTAGCTACTCTATACCACCCGTAGATGAGTGGACAAGTTGAGGTGTCCAACAGAGAAATCAAAAGCGCATTAACGAAAATAGTGAACGCTACAAGAACTGACTGGTCAAGAAAGCTAGATGATGCACTATGGGCTTACAGGACAGCTTTCAAAACACCAATTTGCATGTAACCATATAAGTTGGTGTTGGGGAAGGCCTGTCACTTACCGATTGAACTTCAATATAAAGCGTGGTGGGCACTGAAACAACTGAATTTAGACTTGGAAACTACGGGCGCGACAAGGGTCAATGAATTACATGAGCTAGAGGAGTTCCGGTATTTGGCTTTTGAAAGCACAAGGCTGTATAAGGAGAGAATGAATTGGTTACATGATCAAAACATCATTGAGAGAAGTTTCAAATCCGGGGACAAGGTATTGCTCTATAACTCAAGATTGCGGTTGTTCCCGGGTAAGCTAAAGTCAAGGTGGTCCGAACCGTTTCGCGTGGTTAAAATATTTCCATCCGGAGCTGTGGAAGTTGCTATTGAAGATGACTCTCACACATTTAGAGTCAATGGTCAGCGGTTGAAATTGTATATGGGTATGGACGAGCCTAAGGAGATGTCCGAGCTACATTTGAATGATCCACAGAGGTCGAGCGAACCTTAAATACGCTCATATGAGTCGTGCCGCGACGTTAAATCAGGCGCTATGTGGGAGGCAACCCATGAAATTGTTGTAATTGTAACCTTTATAGTTTAGTTTAAAAAAAAAAAAACTGGGCGTTAGAATTAGAGAAGGGCGTCTACCGCGGTTCCACCGCGACCGCGGTGAAACCACGGTCAAAGCCCCTCTCTGAAGTCAACCACCGCGTTTGTACCACGACCGCGGTCAAACCGCGGTGATTGACCCTTTCTGAACCTCATCGCTCGCGGTTCTACCACGACCGCGACAGAACCGCGGCGAGCCCAGACGCGGCCAGGTAAGGAAAATTTTTTATTTTTTATATAGTTTTCTTTTCCCCCCTTTTTAATTTACCCTTTTTAACCTAATTATTCCCCCCCCCCCCCATACATTTCAGCGCCCCTCTCCCATTCCCTCTTCCTCTCTCTAAACAATAACCCAAAACAAAATTTCTTCTTCTTTCTTCATCTTCTTCCCTTCTTCTTCACAAAACAAAACTCGATTAAAGCACCTTCACTTCTTCACCTCCTTCACAAGTCATATGGCTCCCAAAAAATCAAGGTAGCCAGCAGGGCCTTCTAGGCGCCCAACTTATGATGAGTCCCGGTTCGTATAGTAACTGGCTGAGGATGATTTCCATGCCAAAGCTACAAAGAGTTTTCTTCATGAGATTCCGATCGACCGTGTAGCCCTCCGGGCTGAAAGGGAGGATATGTATGAGGAGGTTAGGAGGCAGGAGATAGAATTCCTATTCGATTAGCCCGCCCCTGTTAACAAGATGTTAGTTCGAGAATTTTACGCCAACTGCTCATTCCACATGAATAGGGAGGTGACTGTTCGTGGAAAAATAGTTAGTGCCAAAGTTTCGACAATTCGACAAGTGTTGAGACTACCTTCATTCACCAGTGACATAGACTATTATCATGATGGGCCAAATGTCACATGGGAGGTTATGATAGCTACACTATGCACAGAGGGGCGACCAATTTGGATAAGGGACCAAATCACCCTCAACTCCAGCTCCTTCACTCACTTGGCCAAATGTTGGCTGACTGTTATCTGCAGCAGATTCCTGCCATCCAGCAACACAACGGATGTGAACTTCAACCTAGCAATACTGACTTGGTGTTTTGTCACTCAGAAGGAGTTTGATCCAGTTCGGGTAATTGGAGATGAGATGGAACTCCGGGGGCCACTGCGGACAAAGGGATTGTATTTCCCTTCATTGGTAACCACATTGTGCTTAATGAAGAATACACCCACATACCTAGCCGATGGAGATTTGCCACCAAAAGCTCCATTCAAAGCCTCTGAAATCAGGGTGGGCCGGGGTATCAGAACAACAATTGATATTGATGACGAGGATGATGACTCGGTCTCGCTTGCTCCATCCAGGAGGTCACTGGACAGTTCCAGACCATCGAGATACACTCATTCAGGGATTGGCATATCCAGATCACAGTCTACCAGGCCTATGCTACGGTCGATGGAAGAAGAGGTTACGGATCTCCGCACCTTAGTGGATGGATTGCACACAAGGATGGATGCTATGTCCCAGAGGCAGTCTAGGACTGAGAGCCGATTCATGGCTTGGTTTCATGCATTGGGGAGAGCCTGCCATGTCTACCCCAGCACTGTCTCTGACTCTGACTGAGTCTCAGGGAATTCTTCTAACCCTTATGCTCTTTACTTTGTTTATATGACATGGGGACATGCCATAATTTTAAGTGTGGGGTGGGAGACTTACTCTGTTTGTATGTTGTAATATATATAGTTGTAATGTTGTGTAGAAGTTAATGTTGTATATATTTGCTTAGGTCTATATTAGATTTAGCTGACTTGGCCCAACGACGGACACTTTTCAAAGGGTCTCTTGAGGGTCAGAGTCGGAACTAATTATAAAAAAAAACAAAAAAAAAAATATAAAACCCAAAAACAAAGTTAGGGGACTCTTCCTGATGACAGACTACTTGGACAGTACTCTTGAGGGAAGTAGTCCATGTAGAATTTTTTTTACTTTCTTCGTTTAGGTAGTGTTATACCTCCCCCTTGGTTTTTCTTTTGACCACGGTTCTTTTCCAAGCATTTTTCTTGAACTGGGTTAGGTAGATTTTCTTTTTTTAGTTTTAGGATTAGAGAGGTGAAGGTTAGAATGTAACCCCAGATATGCACACGTGCAAATTAAAAAGAACTTGAGAGTGTGGCGCCTAAGCTTGTTTGTAGACTCATAATATATGCCTTAATTTTGCACATCTTGTCTTGCTTGAACACTCGTATGATT
>MU687853.1:313394-344110 GCA_026770625.1 Nicotiana glauca | reverse complement strand
ATGAGAGTGCTGAATGTCATGCCATGTAGTACAAACATGGATCAATACGTGAATGCAATGCAGTGCACATAACCGCTGCGGCATGCAGCCCGATCCATTTTGGGTACCCGCGCTCACTGTGGGGGTTCAGACTCCGGAGGGGATCCTACAGCCCAAGTGCAATATCAATATCACACCACTGCGGCGCACAACCCGATCCATCCTCAGTCCAAAAATGCACACATAACACTGTTGCGGTGCGCAGCCCGATCCATGCTCAGTCCAAAAATGCACATAAGCCCCTTGGGCAATAGTAAAATAGCAGTTCTCAGCTCAAAACATCAGTAAAATATCATTTAAGTTTTCAAATCTTAGAAAGATGGCTGAGTTTGCAAAACAGTATTTAAAACCTTGGACCGAGATCAAATAATATGCACAGTAATGCAAAAACAGTGATATCAATCCCTGAAGGATTCAAATAATCGGCACGAAGCCCAAAACATAGCAATCAGCGCAAATCATGATAGCATCAAGTAGGTCTCAGTCAATCACGCAGTGAAATCAACAACCGGGACGGACCAAGTCACAATCCCCAACGGTGCTCTACCCCACGCTCATCCCTGGAGTGCAAGTCACCACAATACAATACTATGATGTACAAATCCGGGGTTTCAAACCCTCAGGATATTATTTACAAGTATTACTCACCTCGAACCGGTGAAATTCCTCGCTCGCGATGAATTTGCCCCTCAAATTAGCCTCCACGCGTGTCGAATCTAACCAAAATTAGAGCGAATACATTACAGTAGGCTAAAGAAACATAACCCAATCAAAAGAATTCGAAAAATACCAAAAATCACGAAGTTGGCAAAACCCGAGCCCTGGGCCCACTTCTTGAAAAATTACAAAATTTACATCATCGGATTCCTCGTCTCGCCACGAGTCCGTACATATAAAATTCACAAGAATCGGAGTCCATTTGGCCCCTCAAATCCCTAGTTTAAACCCCCTTATGTTTTAAGCCCTAACCTCCATTTTTAACCTTAAATTCCTTGGATTTTCAGGTAAATTTCTCAATAAAAATGAGTTTTAGGTTCAAGAATCTTACCTCCAATCATTTCTCCTTGAATCCCTCTTCAAAATTGCCTCAAAGCTCTCAAAGCTCGCTCAAAATGGAGGAAAATACATAACCCTTGCGGATGAAATGTTTCAATAAAAATCCTTTATGACCAGCCCAGTTTCCGCTTCTGCAGTTCCCAAAACTGCTTCTGCGGTTCCCAAAACCGCTTCTGCGGTATCATTTCCGCGTCCAAATATCTGCTTATGCAGTTTTTCACTCAATTTCCCCACGACCGCTTATGCGACAAGAAACTTGCTTCTCCGGATCCCCAAGTCCGCTTCTGCGTCCAGAAGTCCGCTCCTGCGGACCCGCTAATGCGGACCAAGTTCCGCTTCTGCGGAACTTCACAACCCATACCAACATCGCTCCTGCGCTCCCTTACCCGCTTCTGTGGAATCGCTTCTGCGGTCCATTTCCGCAGAAGCGGAAATACCAGATGACAGAAATCACAGACCTGAAGCAACTTCAAAAACTCTTGTTTTTAACACTTGATCTTACCCCGAGGCCCCTGGGACCTCAACCAAAAGCATAGACACAACTTAAAACATTATTCAAACTTGCTCGAACCGTCAAAACACTAGTTAACATCAAAATCATCAAATTTCCTCAAATCAAAGCCTAAGTTCAACCAAAACTTTCGAAACTCGCATTCGATAAAAAAAACCGACCAAACGATGTCCAAATGACCTGAAACTTTGCACACATATCCAAAATCACCTAATGAAGCTACAGCAACTCTCGAAATTCCATTCCGACCCTCGGATCAAGATCTCACCTATCAACCAGAATCCTCCAAAATTCAAACTTCGCCAATTCAAGCCTAATTCTACACCGGACCTCTAAATTCAATTCTGATCGCACTCCTAAGTCACAAATCATCCCCCGAAGCAAAACGAATCACCGAGAATCACATCCGAGCCCTGTAACTCAATAGTCAACATTCGGTTGACTTTTCCAACTTAAGCTTTCCTTAAAGAGACTAAGTATCTCATTTCTTATCAAAATCAATCCAAATCAACTCTAACACACCACATACCGATAACAAAACATGAAGAAGCATGAAATGGGGGAAAACGGAGCAATAACACATGAGACGACGGGTCGGGTCGTCACATCCTCCCCAACTTAAACAAACGCTCGTTCTCGAGCGTACCCAGAGTTGTACTAGAAGCCAACTAATAGCTGAATGACCTTACCAAGCTTATACCCGGGGTGATCCCACGTCACCCTATCTCATATAGGTGCGATAATACAACACAACTGAAATTTCACAGTCCATCTAAACCATAAACCATAGGACCACATTGCACTTTCCAAAACCATACTCAAAATCAGAACCTCACGTCAATATTTAGAATAAACTCAAACCAGCTGTAATAAACCATGCGTGCAACCTCAGGTGAAATCATGCAATATATCACACAATCCAACACTCGAAACAATAGTCACTATTCACAGCAGTTGCCCACAATACTCAATTACCGATAGGAACCTCTTATTAGCTAAAGTTTCACTCCAACACCTTCGTATCCTATCAATGATGATGAAACACGCAGTAAACGATAACCATTTCTCAGACCAATCATTCATGAAGGCATTTCTTCCCTTTTGACTAATACCACAGCAGATTCCAAGCTGAACCTCGATATTATCCTTCCAACAAGCTGAAATCAAATCCGATCGTGTTCATTAATGATCCCAACGATCTCTTCTGACCAAACGCACCACCCTGGTGACATGACACATCAATACGGGCCTAAGCCTTAACTTGCATAACTACGCGCACCCATAAGCAACAGTGTTAATATACACAGATCATGAAAATGACTCAATTGAAAGAGTTGTACCTCAAGTCACTATGCTCAAAATAGACAGCCACACACACATTGATGTCTGAAACCAAGCAATCCATCACACCCACGGTGAAGCAAGTAATATACACCATTCAATCCTGAAAGGGGCACAACCGATGCGCTATTCGCCGAGCAACACCCAATACGGACTTTCCTCATAAACCAAGAAGCAAGGCATACAAAGTAACATATGGAAAACTATTCTCAACATCACACTGTTGTGGCGTGCAACCCGATCCAGATAACATACCCGTGGCGGCGTTCCACCCGATCCACACAACTATACCACATAGGGAGATGCACATCGAGCCAAATTTGCTCATTATAACAAAATACCGCGTATCGGTCGTAAGTATACTGAGTGCATAACAATATCTACATATAGCGTTATAAGATACAAAACTCAAGCACAATCCGAAAATCATAACGCCTCACAGCACAGAAAAAGCAACTCATAGATCTCCCCAGATCACTAGCAGGTTCAATAACGATCGAATCAACCTATCCTTCATTAATACAATTAGTGGCCAACCAAGCCAACTCAAGCTAAACACGTATCCAATCAGCTTACCAACAAACTCATTACCAAGAAGCCTGAAGTTGCTCCTTCCACTACTATAACTCATGCCGAAGCCATACGATACGGTGCCCGACACCAAATTAATAACAAATCCACAATCTCGCCCGACGACATGCCCGACCATAAGGAACGCATCCGAAAAAGTTCTTTAATACCGGAACTGAATCAATGGTAGTAACCTCTATACTGACATCCGTCACAAAGATCCAATTAATAAAAGCAATCCTTGCCAGCCGTCCGCTAGTCTTTGGAACACAACCATTCTGCTAGAACATAGTCCGATGCACCTCGCCACGCAACCGGTGGCATTTTCCGACATAGCCCACATTGCGACAACTAGTCTACACCTCAATATCATATCCACAATATAATATACCAAGCAAAGAAAGATCCACTCGGGCTTCCAAACCCCCAATAGTCGCTAACGGTACCAGTACACACTATCCACAACCACTACATTGCTTGAACATGAGAACTCCCAGCCTCCAGCTCCTCATAGCACATGAATTACTATACCTAATCCCAAATTCTGCAGTATAAATACATATTGCACCTCGAGTACCCAATCATTCTTCGAAGATATTCTAAAATTCTCCTGTGCCATCAAACACACTCAGATATCAGCAGTCGATCTAGCAAGAAAGTGCCGCAATACTACGGAAGTACCATCAACTTAGTTACCTGAGGCTACCCGTTGCCTAGGAATTTTATGAACTTCTTTTCAGAACTGAACTGAAACCTCGCACACGCCAGTCTCGGTCCTCTACAACACACCGCATATACCATACCCTCCAAGGGTAACATGAGAACTTTTATCTCCCTTCCGCGCCGCAGACATCGACGCACTCAACTAGTCAAGAACTTTCATTGATCCCATTTAGAAGAAAAATCATTACACACTCCATGCTTCGCATACCCATAGGAAATATACTCATCTTCAAACCACGGTAAAACCCAACAAGAGCATCTCTGCCAACTCCATTTGTACAAGCTAAACTGCCAGGATTGAATCCTTCTATCTAAACCAAACTGAGCAAGCCGTCAAAACCCAAGAGCATTGCTGCAAAATGCCTGTAAAAGCTCATTACCTCGAACACATATAAGGGTTAATCATATTCTTACCATACCGATTTGATCTACTATCAAGCTATTCCATCTATTTAACTTCTCTTTTTATTCATCATTCACTTGATATTTCTCCCTCGCTGTAGCATCGCAATGCCTCAATCCAGGCTTACTACACGAGACTCGCACATAAGACCACACTGTCTAAGACCCATGGCCACTGAATACTCTCTCACTCGTTCCTAGAAATACCACATTCCAGAGTACTCTACCCCGAAGAACTTCCTGCGAATCTGAAATTTGTTACCATTACTTCCCAGATACTGATACATAGAATCCCATAGTTAACATAAAATACCACAAGTCTTGATCTTTTCTAACGAAAACACGGTCTCTACCCACATACACCACCTTAAGACACCTGATTATTGCATGGAAAATCTTGAACACAATAAAACCATTCTCGAGAGTCATTCACTCCTATTCCAACTGCAAATTACCTCACTTAACGAACAGAACCACTCGTGCCTTATTAGCACTCTGACACTGCAGGATATGATCTCATTCCAATACAAACGAACATCTTCCTTCTCTGTACACTGAGCATTCTTTATCAACAACAGCTCAAGACATCCTATTATTTCCTCACATCTACGATGCACCATATAACCTTTATCAAAATTTTGCTTCACTCGTGCCATCCTCGGCTCATTTTCTGCTACCAGGACTGATTCGCCGGCATACCTCAAAATGGAAACAACATAGCACATAACCGTGTGATCAGCTAATCAACAGCAACCTCCTCAACATGGCTCGAAGCCATCTATCAGGACATATTTAATAACCCATAATACTTTTACTCTAATGATGCCACAATATTATAGTGAGATTAAACTCAAACCATTTACAAGTTTGTGAAAACACAGATCATCTAGTACTATAATCCTCTGCAATTCTCGCATTCATCCCCACGTCAGCTGAGCCCACTCTCTTAGCGACCCAAATTTTCAAATTACAACACATACCCTTCAATTACACATGGGATCTTCTAACGGACACATAAGGATCATACCACTCAAGAACACTCCGCAAGAGATAACCCACATGCTTCGCCTCAGTTTAGTATTTCAGCACACCTTCCACCATCATACACATAACACAGTCATTTAGTCTTCCTGAGTCCGAACTCATTTCGCCATAAGTATTGCACTTAACTTCTAACTAGGAGATACAAAAATATTCTTCACGCGCCCATAACTCGGGCTACACATCAATCACAATAGGAATCGAGCACTTAACAGTTCATCCATTTTCCAGCAGACTTCTTCATCACTACCAAGTCACATAGATACATCTCACAGTACCAACATACTCATCGCATGGATATCCAACCGCCATTTCGGCTAATAGGGACAATATCGAACATATAAGTTCAGAACACTTGCTCACAAAATCAGCAGTTCGGTGCTCAAGCCATAGGTAAAGATCTGGCCTCAAGTCCTTCACACTGGCCTAACATACTCACGAAAATCACATCTCGCCCCTTGATCGGGGAATCACAAACCATCAAAGCGCATATAATACTGAGCGCTCATGTACGTATACAGACGTGAGGAAGTAATTTCAAGAGTTATATCTCAAGCTGAATCAAGTACGCACGATAAGAATTCCAAGAAAGTAAAGTTTTCCTAAAGGTTCTGTAGCCTCTCGAGGATAAATACAGACGTCTCCGTACCGATCCGCGAGACTCTACTAAACCTGATCATGACTCGTGAGACCTAGTAACCGAGGCTCTGATATCAACTTGTCACGACCCAAATTCCCAAACCCAGTCGTGATGGCGCCTCTCGTGCAGACAAGGCCAGCCAACTAACCCAAATCGTTTCTTTAACAGTTATTAAGCATAAAGGAATAGATAAATGCAACTTAATGACAATAATAATCAATATCTACAACCTAACACAACCCGATCGGGGTGTCACAAGTCACGAGCATCTAAAGAAGCCTGAACACAACTACAGAGTCTGTAATTTACAAGGATCAAATTTAAAATCAAACAAGGGAAAAAAAATCAGGTGCCGCGGACGCTGGCGGTCACCTTACTCCGCTACAATAGTGATACCTTCAATCAGCTCAAAAACCGCTACCGGGTGAACAATACCTGCAACTGCACGCAAGGTGCAGGGAATAAAGTGAGTACTCCAACTCAATGAGTAATAAGAGTAAATAATAACTAAGCGGTAAGAAAACACGTAAAGCACTCCATCATGCTATATAGGACAGTACGACCCTTGAGAAAACGATAATTCCATGAAAATCCTTTAGAAAATATCTGGCTCAGTTAAAAACCTCTTTTGAAAATATCCTTTTCCCAACAGTCAAGCAATTGAATGCATAATCAGATAGTGCAAGTCCGCGCGCAAGTCATCCCCTCGGGCACAACTCTCTATTAACAAATAACACCAGGGTATCTGGTACACAGTGCAAGAAATAGCATGGATGCCAATGATATGAGAGTGCTGAATGTCATGCCATGTAGTACAAACATGGATCAATACGTGAATGCAATGCAGTGCACATAACCGCTGCGGCATGCAGCCCGATCCATTTTGGGTACCCGCGCTCACTGTGGGGGTTCAGACTCCGGAGGGGATCCTACAGCCCAAGTGCAATATCAATATCACACCACTGCGGCGCACAACCCGATCCATCCTCAGTCCAAAAATGCACACATAACACTGCTGCGGTGCGCAGCCCGATCCATGCTCAGTCCAAAAATGCACATAAGCCCCTTGGGCAATAGTAAAATAGCAGTTCTCAGCTCAAAACGTCAGTAAAATATCATTTAAGTTTTCAAATCTTAGAAAGATGGCTGAGTTTGCAAAACAGTATTTAAAACCTTGGACCGAGATCAAATAATATGCACAGTAATGCAAAAACAGTGATATCAATCCCTAAAGGATTCAAATAATCGGCACGAAGCCCAAAACATGGCAATCAACCCAAATCATGATAGCATCAAGTAGGTCTCAGTCAATCACGCAGTAAAATCAACAACCGGGAGGGACCAAGTGACAATCCCCAATAGTGCTCTACCCCACGCTCATCTCTGGCGTGCAAGTCACCACAATACAGCACTATGATGTGCAAATCCGAGGTTTCAAACCCATAGGATATCATTTACAAGTATTATTCACCTCGAACCGGTAAAATTCCTCGCTCGCGACGCCTTTTCCCCTTGAATTGGCCTCCACGCACGTCGAATCTAACCAAAATCAGAGCGAATACATTACAATAGGCTAAAGAAACATAACCCAATCAAAAGAAATCGAAAAACACCAAAAATCACAAAGTTGGCAAAACCCGAGCCATGGGCTCACTTCTCGAAAAATTACGAAATTCACATCACCGGATTCCACGTTTCGCCACGAGTCCGTACATATAAAATTCACAAGAATCGGAGTCCATTTGACCCCTCAAATCCCTAGTTTAAACCCCCTTAGGTTTCAAGCCCTAACCTCCATTTTTAACCTTAAATTCCTTGGATTTTCAGGTAGATTTGTCAATAAAAACGAGTTTTATGTTCAAGAATCTTACCTCCAATCATTCCTCTTTGAATCCCTCTTCAAAATCGTCTCAAAACTCTCAAAGCTCGCTCAAAATGGAGGAAAATACATAACCCTCGCGGATGAAATGTTTCAATAAAAATCCTTTATGACCAGCGCAGTTTCCGGTTCTGCGGTTCCCAAAACCGCTTCTGCGGTTTTTCACTTAATTTCCCCATGACCGCTTATGCGACAAGAAACTCGCTTCTGCGGATCCCCAAGTCCGCTTCTGGGTCCAGAAGTCCGCTCCTGCGGACCCGCTAATGCGAACCAATTTCCGCTTTTGCGGAACTTCACAACCTATACCAACATCGCTCCTGCGCTCCCTTACCCGCTTCTGCGGTCCATTTCCGCAGAAGCGGAAATACCAGATGACAGAAATCACAGACCTGAAGCAACTTCAAAAACTCTCGTTTTTAACACTCGATCTTATCTCGAGGCCCCCGGGACCTCAACTAAAAGCACATACACAACTTAAAACATTATTCAAACTTGCTCGAACCGTCAAAACACTATAATTAACATCAAAATCATCAAATTTCCTCAAATCAAAGCCTAAGTTCAACCAAAACTTCCGAAACTCACATTCGATCAAAAACCCCGACCAAACGATGTCCAAATGACCTGAAACTTTGCACACATATCCAAAATCACCTAACGAAGCTACAACAACTCTCGAAATTCCATTCCGAGCCTCGGATCAAGATCTCACCTATCAACCAGAATCCGCCAAAATTCAAACTTCGCCAATTCAAGCCTAATTCTACACCGGACCTCCAAATTCAATTTCGATCGCACTCCTAAGTCACAAATCATCCCCCGAAGCTAACCGAATCACCGGGAATCATATCCGAGCCCTCTAACTCAATAGTCAACATTCTGTTGTCTTTTCCAACTTAAGCTTTCCTTAAAGAGACTAAGTGTCTCGTTTCTTATCAAAATCAATCCAAATCAACTCTAACACACCACATACCGATAACGAAACATGAAGAAGCATGAAATGGGGGAAAACGGAGCAATAACACATGAGACGACGGGTCGGGTCGTCATAGCTGGGCACATTAGCTCGATATATTCTGAAGATATTCCCTTTTTATTCAATAAATAAGCCTTAGAGCCCAATTCCAACGTCCGGAATTTCCATGCCAGTCCTTTTTCCAACATACAATCACCATATCAATCACTACACGTTGTACTCAGACACGACTGCACAACTTTGTTTAATTCACACTTTGTATCACTTACTCATAGGACCACAATAACCCTTCTGATCGAATTAATCGAAATTTCCATGGATCCGATGCTCCCATTGCATCTCATGACCTACATGGGTCTTGCTCTAACCTTTACAACACCTACACGACGGAAAAGAGGTGCTGAAATTCATAACCAACTGTTGAATCAATAAATCATTGGGTCTATACCCCTGGCAAGAGTCATTGCCTCTTTCTGAACCATCTAATGGTCTTAGCTCTTTAATTCACTTCACATATTGGTCCTAAATCCAATAATCTCGTCTCACCCAGTACGAACCGCTCAGGCAATAAGCCACCTCGGACACAATCAAAAGTCCTATATGATGCTACCATGTGCCAATAGGCTACCAATTAGAACGTGATACAGAAGGAAACGAACTCTGAAAAGGAGATCTAATTACCCCGCTCGCGAATCATACATGTGACGCGGGTACATGCTAAATGGACACCGTGCTCGCGAATCATACATGTGACGCGGGCTCACAGCTAGAATGAGCTCTCCTCAGAAAATGGGAATCAGAACACATAAAGGCAAATAGGGGAACTGTACTGAACATCACACTGTTGCGGCGTGCAAAACGATCCAAATAACATACCCATGGCGGCGTGCCACCCGATCCAAATAACATACCCATGGCGGCGTGGCAATCGATCTACACATAGAACTCACATAAGGAGATATACATCGGGCCAAGCTGCCCATTACAACAAGGTATCGAATTTGGTCACAAGCACGCTAAGTGCATAATACCATCCCTGAGGGAACATACAACGCCATAAGCTATGAAACTCAAGCAAAACTGAGATGCGATATATAATCTGAATCTCAAGAGCTATTTTGCTCATAATACGACATCCCCACGCGGATCCTCAACAGATACATAATTTCTCCGGCCGTCTCACAACTCACACAGCGCAATGTATCACTACAGGAAATATCTGACAACGAGATAACACCCTAACTACTCCCTAAGGAGCGCGTTACTGAAATGAACACAACTGGCCTGATATAAAGCCCTATTCACATATAAATCAATCCATTGATCTCAAGTTGACTTCTGGTTGCATCAACTTGGCTAATAACCTTTGAAAGGTCCATAGTAACTCCCTTTCTCTCATAACACATAAGAACAACCATCATCACCGGAACAACCTCCTCAGTTCATAACCCGATAACCAAAGTGCCCTCTAGGCCTAAATTCTCAAATTAATGATATTACCACAATCCTCATACTTGGTTTAAATCTTTAGTTAATCAAGTGACTACATGTCACACTTATACAATCTTCCCGTGGGACACGCTCCCACAATCTTCCAAAATAAATAACGGGTCCGCTCATCCAAATCATCGGCCGTACTAACGCTAAAAAACAATCAAGAATCCTTAACAAGGATGCAAAGCCTTTTTCACAAAACATCGATTTCAGGTGACGCTGAAGACAACACCAATTTACTTTAATCATTCAACCCTTTCCTTGCTCATCCGAGCCCGTGATATCCTTACCAGCACATAACTGCAACCTTGATCCTCACTTTGAATTTCCATGTTACTCATTGCACCCAACATGCCAACATACGATAGAACACGATTTTCATCATAACTCCGAAAGCATTATTATTTCAACACTTCATCATATAAGAACCTTGCACTTAACTCACTTTAGAGGAATTATAGCAACACACAGGTGAATTCCCTAACTGCAGAATATGCAAATCTACGGGTAGTGGTCCAAGCCACCATTGCCCTTCCGGAATCCGCTTCCACTTAAAAAGCCATAACAGAAGAATGCTTATGAACAACATCAATTACGGCGACCAACAAGCCTCACACGTACCGCCACAAATCACACACATAACTTGATCACGCGGAATGAACTGATCACTGGCCCCAATATGCCATTTCAACTACGGCTAACAAATTTATCTTCTTCCAATTTATTTTTGATTGCCTTAGAAATAATACCAACTCCATTCAACGCATAACATACTCCATCCGCGTTTATCCTAAGTGACCTTGAACCACGAAACCCTGCTGCCTCAAATCCCACGAACCATTTCGTACCTCCCCATTGCTACATCGCAAGACAACATCATAGAACATTCTGCGCCTCTTCTCATAGGCCACTACCAAGCTTGGTTCTTGACCGTACCTGTAGGCTCGAAACCATTAGGCACCACACTTTACCTTTTTAAATCCGCTAGGACCATTGCTGAGAGCCTGTGACGACCCGACCCGTCTTCTCATGTGTTTCCATCCCGTTTTCCTCGTTTATTGCTTCTTCATGATTTATTATATGTGTTGGGTGAGTTTGAGTTGACTCGGTTTGGATTTTGTAGGAAATGGGGCAATTAGTCTCTTTAAGGAAAGCTTAAGTTGGAAAAGTCAACCGAAAGTTGACTATTGAGTTAGAGGGCTTGGATGTGATTTTCGGTGATTCGGTAAGCTTCGGGGGATGATTTGTGACTTAGGAGTGTGATCAGAATTGATTTTGGAGGTCCGGTGTAGAATTAGGCTTGAATTGGCGAAGTTAGAATTTTGGCGAATTCCGGTTGATAGGTGAGATTTTGATCCGAGGGGTCGGAACGGAATTCCGAGAGTTGCAGTATCTCCGTTAGGTGATTTTGGATGTGCGTGTAAAATTTCAGGCCATTTGGAGGTGTCTTGGTCGGGTTTTTGACGAATGTGTGTTTCGGAAGTTTTGAAGAAACTTAGGCTTGAATCCGATGTGAATTGATGATTTTAGTGTTGTTTGATGTGTTTTGATGATTGGAACAAGTTCGTATGATGTTTTGGGATTGACCATCCGAAACTCACCCGAGGCTTCCGGGACCTCAACCAAAAGAACCAACACATCCTAAAACCTCATTCGAACTTGTTCCAATCATGAAAACACCTCAAACAGCATCAAATCCATCAATTCACATCGAATTCAAGATTAAATTTTCTAAAAACTTCCGAAACACGCTTTTGATAAAAAATCCAACCAAACCACGTCCGAATGACCTGAAATTTTGCACACACATCCCAAATAACATAACGAAGCTACATAAACTCTCGGAATTCCATTCCAACCCTCGGATCAAAATCTCACCTACCAACCGAAAATCGCCAAAATACTAACTTCGTCAATTCAAGCATAATTCTACACAGGACCTCCAAAAACAATTCTGATCACACTCCTAAGTCACAAATCACCTCCCGAAGCTAACCGAAATGTTGGAACTCACATCCGAGCCCTCTAACACATAAGTCAACATCTGGTTGACTTTTTCAACTTAAACCTTCTTAAAAGAGACTAAGTGTCTCATTTCTTACCAAATTCACTCCGAATGCAAACTAGTCAACTTGATCACATAAAACACGAATAACGAAGCATAAAGAAGTAGAAATGGGTGAAATGGAGTAGTAACTCATGAGACAACTGGCCGGGTCGTCACATCCTCCCTAACTTAAACAAATGTTTGTCCTCGAACGAGTCAAGAAATGTAGCTGAAGCCTCAAATAGGTGAGGATATCTGCTCCGCATCTCCCGCTCGGTCTCCCAGGTAGCCTTCTCTACGGGCCAACCTCTCCACTGCACCTTCACTGAAGCTATATTCTTTGACCTCAACTTTCGAACCTGACGCTCCAAAATAGCTGTTGGCTCTACATCATAAGTCAAATCACCCTCCAAATGAACCATGCTGAATTCCAGAACATGGGACGGGTCCCTAATATACTTCCGGAGCATAGAAACATGGATAACTGGATGCACACTCGACAAGCTAGGTGGAAAGGCAAGCTCATAAGCCACCTCTCCAATCCTCCGATGTACCTCAACAGGCCCAATGAACCGCGGACTCAACTTTCCTTTCTTTTCGAATCTCATAACGCCCTTCGTGGGCGAAACCTTCAACAAGACCTTATCATAAACCATGTAGGACACATCTCGAACCTTCCTTTTTGCATAACTCTTCTGCCTCGACTGTGCCGTACGAAGTCTCTCTTGAATTACCTTAACTTTATCAAAAGCATCCTAACCAAATCCGTTCCCAATAGCCTGGCCTCACCGGGCTCGAACCAACCAACTGGAGATCTATACCGCCTCCTGTACAAAGCCTCATATGGAGCCATCTGAATACTCGATTGGTAGCTGTTGTTATAAGCAAACTCTGCAAGCGGTAGAAACCGATCCCATGACCCTCCGAAATCAATAACACAGGCGCGTAGCATATCCTCCAATATCTTAATGGTGCGCTTGGACTGCCCGTCCGTCTGAGGGTGAAAAGTTATGCTCAACTGCACCTGAGTAACCAACTCTCGCTGAACAGACTTCCACCGAACAATCTGATATGAAGGAAACTGGGACACCTTGCAACCGAACAATCTCCCGAATATATATCTCTGCCAGCCGCTCTGAAGAATAAGTAGTACAGATAAGAATGAAGTGCGCGAACTTGGTCAGCCTATCTACAATCACCCAAATAGCATCGAACTTCTTCAAAGTCCGAGGAAGTCCCACAACGAAATCCATAGTGATCCTCTCCCACTTCCACTTAGGAATAACCATCTGCTGAAGCAAGCCACCCGGTCTTTGATGCTCATATTTCACCTGCTGACAATTGAGACACCGATCTACAAACCCCACAATATCTTTCTTCATTCTCCGCCACCAGTAATGCTGTTTAAGATCCTGATACATCTTTGCGGCACCTGGATGCATGGAATACCGCGAGCTATGGGCCTCCTCCAATATCAAATCCCAAAGCCCATCCATATTGGGCACGCAAATCCGGCCCTGAATCCTCAACACTCCATCATCACCAATGGTCACATCTCTAGCATCATCATGCTGGACTCTGTCCCTAAGGAAAAGCAAATGCGGATCATCATATTGGCACTCCCTGATGAGATCATATAAAGAAGACCGAGATACTACACAAGCCAATACCCGACTGGGCTCAAAAATATCCAACCTCATGAACCGATTGGCCAAAGCCTGAACATCAACCATAAGAGGTCTCTCCCCAACTGGAATATATGCCAAACTACCCATACTCACTTCCTTTTGGCTCAAAGCATCGGCCACCACATTGGCCTTTCTTGGATGGTACAATATAGTGATATCATAATCCTTAAGCATCTCCAACCATCTCCGCTGTCTCAAATTAAGATCCTTTTGCTTGAACAAATGTTGAAGACTATGATGATCAGTGAATACCTCACAAGACACGCCTTACAAGTAATGCCTCCAAATCTTTAATGCGTGAACTATGGTAGCCAACTCCAAATCATGAATAGGGTAGTTCTTCTTGTGGGGCTTCAACTAACGAGAAGCATAAGCAATAACTCTATCGTCCTGCATCAACACACAACCAATCCCTACTCTTGAAGCATCACAATACACGGTATATGAACCTGAAGCTGATGGCAAAACCAATACTGGAGCTGTGGTCAAAGCTATCTTGAGTTTCCGAATGCTCTCCTCACACTCGTCTGACCATACAAATAAAGCACCCTTCTGAGTCAACTTGGTCAAGGGAGATGCAATAGATGAGAACCCCTGAACAAACCGGCGATAATACCCTGCCAAACCAAGAAACTACGAATCTCAGTAGCTGAGGATGGTCTGGGCCAACTCTGCACCGCCTCTATCTTCTTTGGATCAATCTGAATCCCCTCACTGGACACCACGTGCCTCAAGAATGCCAATGAGCTCAGCCAAAATTTCTCCTCCCTCAAAATTACCATGTGCCTCAAGAATGCCAATGCCAATGTGCCTCAAGAGAAATCTCCTCCCTCAATTTCTGCAACACTACCCTTAAATGCTCCACGTGCTCCTCCTGACTATGTAAATACACCAGAATATCATCAATGAAGACTATGACAAATGAGTCAAGATAAGGCCGGAACACGTTGTTCATCAATTGCATGAACACTGCTGGGGCATTGGTCAGCCCAAAAGACATAACCAAGAACTCATAATGACCATATCAGGTCCAGAAGGCTGTCTTGAGAATATCTGAATCCCTGATCTTCAACTGGTGATAACCCGAATGGATATCAATCTTGGATAACACCCTCGCTCCCTGAAGCTGGTCGAATAGATCATCCATGCGAGGCAAGGGATACTTGTTCTTAATTTTTACTTTATTCAATTGCCTATAATCAGTGCACATTCTCATTGTGCCATCCTTTTTCTTCACAAACAGAACCGGCGCACCCCAAGGTGACACACTCGGCCGGATGAACCCCTTATCTAGGAGTTCCTGAAGCTGCTCCTTCAATTCCTTCAACTTCGCTGGTGCCATACGATACGGCGGAATAGAGATGGGCTGAGTGCCCGGCTCCAGGTCAATACATCTGGGAAATCTCTTAGAACTAGGACAGAATCAATACTGGGAGCCTTAGCTCCAACATCCCTCACAAAGGCAAAATACGAGAGACAACCCTTCCCAACCATACGTTGGGCTTTTAAGAAAGAGATCACTCTACTAGGAACATGATCAGTCACACCACACTACTCGATCCGTGGTACAACCGGCATAGCCAAAGTGACTGTCTTAGCATGACAGTCTAGAATAGAACGACACGGAGATAACCAATCCATGCCCAAAATGACATCAAAATCCACCATGCTAAATAGTAATAGATCCACTCGGGTCTCCAGACCCTCAATAGTCACCACACATGACCGGTACACACGGCCTACAACAACAGTATCGCCCACCGGGGTAGATACATGAACAGGTAAAGCAAGAATCTTATGGGGCGTACCCAAATAATGAGCAAAATATGACCACACTTGCGCCTCACTTACCGCACTCGCGGTCTCGCAGGTGCGTGCAACCTTCCGCAACTGTGACTTCTGGTCTTCTAGCTCCTGGCCGTATCTGCGGCTGCTCTTCCGCTTCTGCGATGTCGCACCTACGGTCCCCAATCCGCAGGTGCGGTTATGACAGGAACTCAGCAGCTTCAGCTGCAAATTCTAACTTCCAACTCTCCGATAAGCATCTGAAATCATCCCCAGGCCCCCGGGACCTCAACCAAAAGTACGAACAAGTCATATACCACTATTCAAACTTATTCCAATCTTCGAAACACTTAAAACAACATCGAAGCATCAAAACACCCTCGGATTCAAGCCTAAGAGTTCCAAAACTTCCAAATTTCGCTTTCGATCAAAAAGTCTATCAAACCTCGCCCGAATGACCTAAAATTTTGCTCACACGCCCCAAATGACACATCAGACCTACTTAACTTTCCGGAATTCCATTCTGACACCTATATCAAAACTCACTATCGAACCATAAACTTTAAAAATTCAACTATCGGTATTTCAAGCCTAAATAAGCTACGTACCTCCAAAACACAATCCGAACACACCCTTAAGCCCGAAATCACCCAACAGAGCTAACGAAAATAACATAATTCCATTCCGAGGCCATCTTCACATTATTCTGTATACAGTCTAAATTCTAAAGTTTAAACTCTCATTGAGGGACTAAGTGTCCCAAAACACTCTGAAACTCACAACGAATCATCCCGGCAAATCAAAATAGCAGAAACAAACACGGGGAAATCAGTTAATAGGGGGTCAGGGCATTAATTCTTAAAACAACTGGCCGGGTCGTTACATATTCCCCCTCTTAAAACACTCGTTCGTCCTCGAATGAGCATAGAGACATACCTGAAGTAGTGAAAAGATAAGGGTAATAGCTACACATATCCTTCTCGGTCTCCCAAGTCGCCTCCTCGACCGGCTGACCCCGCCATTGAACCTTCACTAATGTAATGTTCTTTGACCTCAACTTTCGAACCTACTTGTCCAATATCGTCGTTGGATCCTCAACATAAGATAGATCCTTGTCCAACTGGACTGAACTGAAATCCAACGCGTGCGACGGATCACCGTGATACTTTCGGAGCATCAACACATGAAATACCTGATAGACTCCTGCCAAGCTGGGAGGTACGGCAAGCTCATAAGCAATCTCCCAAACACGTCGCAATATCTCAAAAGGACCAATAAACCTCGGACTCAATTTCCCCTTTTTCTCAAATCTCATAATGCCCTTCATAGGCGAAACCCAAAGCAAGACCTGCTCTCCAACCATATAATAAATATCACGAACCTTCCGGTCCGCATAACTCTTCTTTCTAGACTGGGCTGTGCGAAGTCTATCCTGAATCACCTTAACCTTCTCCAAGGCTTCTTGAACCTAGTCTATGTCCAATAATCTAGCCTCACCCGGCTCAAACCAACCCATCGGGGGTCTACACCGCCTACCATACAAAGCCTCATACGATGACATCTAAATGCTGGATAGATAACTGTTGTTGTAGGCAAACTCCTCCAGTGGCAAGAACTGATCCCAAAAACCTCCAAACTCCATCACACACGCACAGAGCATATCCTCAAGAATTTGAATAGTGCGTTCGGATTGTCCGTCCATCTAGGGGTAAAATGATGTACTCAACTCCACCCGAGTACCCAACTCATGCTGTACGGCTCTCCAGAACCGTGATATGAACTGAATACCTCTATTTGAAATGATGGAAACTGGAATACCATGCAGACGAACAATCTCCCGGATATAAGTCTCCGCCAATCGCTCCAAGGAATAAATAGTACACACAAGAATGAAATGCGCGGACTTGGTCAACCGATCCACAATCGCCCAAATGGCATCGAACTTCCTCAAAGTCCGTGGGAGTCCAACTACGAAGTCCATGGTGATCCTCTCCCACTTCCACTCCAGAATATCTATCTGCTGAAGCAACCTACCCAGTCTCTGGTGCTCATACTTCACCTGCTGACAATTGAGGCACCGAGCTACAAACCCAACTATATTTTTCTTCATCCCCCTCCACTAATAGTGTTGTCTCAAATCCTGGTACATCTTCACGGCACCCGGGTGGATGGAATACCGCAAACTATGGGCCTTTTCTAGAATCAACTCCTGAAGCCCATCAACATTGGGTACACATGCCCGACCATGCATCCTCAATACCCCGTCATCACCAATAGTCACATCTCTAGCATCACTGTGCAGATCATTGTCTTTGAGGACAAGCAAATGAGGGTCATCATATTGACGCTCCCTGATACGATTAAATAAAGAAGATCGATAAATCACGCAAGCTAGAATCCGACTGGGCTCCAAAATATCCAATCTCATAAACTGACTGGCTAAGGCTTGGACATCCATCGCCATGGGCCTCTTCGTTGTTGGAAGATAAGCCAAACTCCCCAAACTCTCCGCCCGGCGACTCAAAGAATCGGCCACCACATTGGCCTTGTCCGGGTGATATAAAATAGTGATATCATAGCCCTTCAGCAGCTCTAACCACCTCCTCTGGCGCAAATTAAGGCCCTTCTTCTTGAACAGGTGCTGCAAACTCCGGTGATCAGTACAGATCTCACAAGGAACACCGTACAAATAATGACGCCAGATTTTCAAGGCGTGAACAATGGAAGCTAACTCGAGATCATGGACAGGATAATTCTTCTAATGTACCTTTAACTATCTGGACGCATAGACAATCGCCCTACCGTCCTGCATCAATACCTCTCCAAGTCCAATCCTCAAGGCATCATAATAGACAGTATAAGACCCTGAACCTGCAGGCAATATCAAAATTAGGTTGTAATCAAAGCTGTCTTGAGCTTCTGGAAGCTCGCCTCACACTCTTATGTCCACTGGAACGGAGCACCCTTCTAGGCCAGCCTGGTCATGGGTGCTGCAATAGATGAAAACCCCTCAACAAATCGACGGTAATAACCCGCCAAGCCAAGAAAGCTGCGGATCTCCGTAGCTGAGGATGGTCTGGGCCAACTCTGCACTGCTTCCACTTTCTCCGGATCCACCTCTATCCCCTCACTCGACACCACGTGACCCAAGAATACCATGGAATCCAACCAAAACTCACATCTCGAGAAATTTACATATAACTTCTTTTCTCTCAAAATCTGAAGCACTATCCTGAGGTGCTACTCATGATCCTCCCGACTCCGGGAGCGTACCAGAATATCATCAATAAGGACAATGACGAACGAGTCAAGATACGACCGGTACATATTGTGCATCAAATGTATGAAGGTTGCGGGGGCATTGGTAAGCCCAAATGACATGACAAGGAACTCGTAATGACCATACTGAGTCCTGAAAGCAGTCTTCGGGATATCTGGCTCCCGAATCTTCAACTGATGGTAACCTGAACGCAAGTCAATCTTAGAAAATACTCGTGCACCCTGTAACTGGTCAAACAAATCATCAATACAAGGCAAAAGATACTAGTTCTTCACTATAACTTTGTTCAACTAGCCATAATCAATGCACATACGCATAAAACCATCATTTTTCTTCACAAACAAGATAGGAGCACCCCAAGGTGATACATTGGGCCGAATAAAACCCTTATCAAGCAATTCCTGCAACTGCTACTTCAACTCAGGAGGAGCCATACGGTACAGAGGAATAGAAATGGGCTGAGTGACCGGGAACAAATCAATGCCGAAATCAATATCTCTATCGGGCGGCATACCCGAAAGATCAACTGGAAACACATCAGAGAAATCCCGTACTACTGGGACTGAATCAACTATAGGGGTATCAATACTGACATCTCTCACACAAGCTAAATACGCGTCACACCCCGTATCAACCATTCGCTGAGCCTTAAGGAAAGAAATAACTCTACTAAAAGTGTGATCTAAAGTACCCCTCCACTCGACTCGCGGTATACCTGCCATAGCCAGCGTCACGGTTTTGTGACAATCAAGAATAGCATAATGGGGCGACAACCAGTCCATGCCCAAAAATAACATCAAAATCTACCATGCTGAGCAATAATAAACCAACTCTAGTCTCAAAACCACTAAGAGCAACCAAACACGACCGATAAATGCAGTCCACAACAAGAGAATCTCTCACAGGAGTAGAAATATAAACAGGGGAACTTAAAGAATACCGAGACACACCCAAATATGGGGCAAAATAAGAAGATACATAAAAATAGGTGGAGCTTGGATCGAATAAAATTGATGCATCTCTATGACAAACCAGGACAATACTTGTGATGACATAATCGGAGGTGATAACCTCGGTACGGGCAGGAAAGGCATAATATTTGGCTTGGCCTCCCCCTCTATGGAGACCTTTACCTCTCCGACCTCCACCTCTAGCTGGCTGAGCAGGTAGGGTAGCAACTGGTGCTGTGATCATAGCCTGGGAACTCGGCGGGGCACGTTGTGGCTGAGAAGTCTGTGAAGGTGCACCCCTATTAAGTCTGGGGAAATCCTTCACCATATGGCGTGTGTCACCACACTAAAAAAAGCTATGGGAAGACATGGCAGCTGTGACTGGCTCGGGCCAGGTCTGCTGGACTGACCGCTGAAAGCACCCTGCGCAGGAGGCGCACTAGATACTGGAGGTGTACAATAAGGCTTTTGAGGCCTAGGAAGAGCTGGAAGAGATAAATGAACGGGGCGAATCATATAACCCCTACCATGACGAACTACAAGCGGGGCATGGGTACCAGAATAATGGCCCGATTCTCGAGACCTATTGGCCTCCCTCTCCTATCTATCTCGAGCATGCATACCCTCTACTCTCCTAGCAATGCTTACCACCTGCTGATAAGAAATGTCCATCTCCAACTCCCGAGCCATGCTAGACCTGATAATGGAAATGAGCCCCTCAATAAACCAGCGAACTCTCTCGCGAACTATAGAAACCAAGGCTGGTGCATGCCTAGCCAAGTCAATGAAACGTATAGCATACTCTGAAACAGTCATAGTGCCCTGACGCAAATGCTCAAACTCTGTGCGCCATGCATCCCTCAGGCTCTGAGGGACAAACTCTCTCAAGAACATATCTGAAAACTGAGTCCAAGTAAAGGAAGCTGCCTCAGTTGGACTGTCCAACTCAAAAGTACGCCACCACTGATAGGTTGCTCCTCGAAGCTGGAAGGCAGTGAAAGAAACCCCACTCGATCCTGATATACCCAAAGTGCGGAGGATACGGTAGCACTCCTCCAGAAATCCTAAGGCATCATCTTATGCTAGACCACTAAATACAAGAGAATTGTACTTTTTGAACCTCTCAAGCCTCCACTACTCATCCTCGGAAGCCGCTGCCCTATCCTCGGGCTGAACTGGGGCTATAGGTGGTACCGATATAACCTCTAGGATCTGATCAACCTAGATCCGCTGCTCAGGAGTGCAGGCGACGGGAGTCTGTGCTCCTCCCCGAGCCTGGGATGTAGTTGCGGTAAGGGGAATCAACCCTGCCTGAGCTAGAGTAGTGTACATGCTCATGAACTGTACAAGTCTCCTAAAAAGCTGGAGTAGTAGTAGCAGTAGGCGTATCAGGTGCCTGAACTCTAGCGGGAATCGCTGGTGGCTCCTCGGTGGCTGCTCGTGTGGGTGCTCTAGCTGTACCACATGCGCGTCCTCGGCCTCTATCCCGGCCCCGACATCTGACGACTCTAACAGGGGGCGCAGGTGCCTGGTCATCTCTGGTAGCACACATCCTCACCATTTATAATAGAGTAGAAGATAGAAGTTTAAAATTGTGATATCAAAAATCTCGCACGACAAGGAAATCAAATGAAGTGGAATTTTCCTAACAGTTACATAATCTCTCGTAGATAAGTACAGACGTCTCCATACCGATTTGCGAGACTCTAATAAACCAGCTTATGATTCATGACTCCTATGAACCTAGAGCTATGATACCAACTTGTCACGACCCAAGTTCTCCCGTCGTGAACTGTCGTGATGGCACCTAGTCTCTACGACTAGGTCAGCCCAACAATTTGCGAAAAAAGGGAATAAAGATACAAAACTAGCAATTTATGGAAAATATAATAAAGAAGGTTTAAAATGTCGCTCGGCATATACCATAATAACACTCTCGACCAATAACAACACTCCCAAAACCCGGAATCTCATGAAATCACAAGTTGTTGAATAACTACAAAGTGTTCTAACTCCAGAATGTCTAACCAAAAGTAAATAAGAAGAGCTAAAGCTAGAAGGGAGAATAGAGAGGGACTCATCGGTCTGCGAACGCGGCAGATATACCTTGAAGTCTCTGAAGATCGCCTCGCCTCAGTGATATTATGGCTGAGCCGAAGAACCTGGATCTGCATAGAAAAAATATATGCAAGAAAGGGCATGAGTACACCACAGCGGTACCCAGTAAGTGTCAAGCCTAACCTCAGTCGAGTAGTGATGAGGAAGGTCAGGGCCCTACTAGTTATAGATGAAAAACAAGGTAAGCAGTATAGAATACAACAGTATAATTAAAGTGCTAACGGTCTATAACGAGTAAAATCACATAAAGAATCTAACTCAGTACACAGAAATAGTACCAAGGGATCTCCCGGAATATCATCCCGTAATCCCAAACGTAAATGCCCAGAGGATCTCTAGAGATATCGTCCCGTAGTCCAAATCATAAATATATAGGGAAAACTCCCGGAATACCAATCCATAGTCCCAAAGTAAATATCTAGTATGGGGAATCTACCGGGTGTTGTCCCGTAGTCCCAAATATAAATGTGCAGGGGGATCTATCGGAATACCGATCTGTAGTCCCAAAATAAACACGCAGGGGGATCTCCTGGGATATCGTCCCCTAGTCCCAAAATAAATACACAACCATCTCAGAAGAATATGCAGTTCTATTCGAGAATTAAACAAGAAATTCTACTCTAACATGCTACATAGAGTACAAGTAGGCAATTAAAGCAGGTAAGACAATTAAATCATACATGCATGCTTTTCCTAATCTAAACAAGAGGCTTCAAGTACAAGTATTTGATCGATTACTAGAAAACATATGTATTAGATTAATGAAAATGGGATTTCTAACAATTAGCATATATACGCACTCGTCACCTCACGTACATGGAACTCATATAACAATAATGCCAAATCCTAAGGGGAGTTCCCCCCACACAAGGTTAGGCAAGCCACTTACCTCGAACCAACTCATTCAACTCGAAATCACGTTCTTGCCACGAGTAACCGATTCCAAATGGCCCAAATCTATTCAAAGTAATTTCATAATGTAAATATAACTTCAAGTAACAAATTTGACTTATTAATTCGAAGCTAACACGCGAAATTAAGAAAATTGCCCAAAAAGTCCCCCGGGCCCACGTCTCGGAATCAGATAAAATTCATAAAACTAGAATCCTTACACTCTGATGAGTTCATACATACCAAATACATCAAAATCCGACCACAAACGACCCCTCAAATCCCTAAATCAAAGTCTCCAAATTCAAACCCTAAACCCCCAATTTTTAACCACTAATTTCCATAAATTTCATGTCTAATCAGTAGAATATCACCATAGAAATGAGTTTTAGTTCCAAAATCTTGCCTCCACGAAATTCCCTTGAATTCTGTCTTTGAAATCTCCCAAAAAGCTCTCAATCCGACTTAACAATGGTGAAATAAAGTTGAAAATTGCGAAGGAAACCTTATATAGGTTCTGGCCTGGGGATTCCGCACCTACGACCCTTTTGCCGCTTCTGCGGTACCGCTTCTACTGTCTAGCCAACCGCATCTGTGGTTTCCACTTAAAGTCTTGGGACCGCACCTGCGTCTCACTTACCGTACTTGCGGTCTCGCATGCAACCTTCCGCACTTGCGACTTCTGGTCTTCTAGCTCCTGGCCGCATCTGCGGCTACTCTTCCGCTTCTGCGATCTCACACCTGCGGTCCCCAATCCGCAGGTGTGGTTATGACAGGAACTCAGCAGCTTCAGCTGCAAATTCTAACTTCCAACTCCCCGATAACCATCCGAAATCATCCCGAGGACCCCAGAACCTTAACCAAAAGTACAAACAAGTCATATACCACTATTCAAACTTATACCAATTTTCGAAATACTTAAAACAACATAAAATCATCAAAACACCCTCGGGTTCAAGCCTAAGGGTTCCAAAACTTCCAAATTCCTCTTTCGATAAAAAAGTCTTTCAAACCTTGCCCGAATGACCTGAAATTTTGCACACACGTCCCAAATGACACCACAGACCTACTCAACTTTTCGAAATTCCATTCCGATCCCTATATCAAAATCTCACCATCGAACCGGAAACTTCAAAAATTCAACTTTCAACATTTCAAGCCTAAATAAGCTACGGATCTCCAAAACACAATCTGAACATGCCCCTAAGCTCGAAATCACCCAACGGATCTAACATAATCTACAGAATTCCATTCCGAGGCCGTCTTCACACTGCTCTATCTATGGTCCAAATTTTAAATCTTAAGCTCTCATTGAGGGACGAAGTATCCCAAAACACTCCGAAACTTACAACGAATCATCCCGGGAAATCAAAATAGCAGAAACAAACACGGAAAAAGAAGTTAATAGGGGATCGGGGCATTAAGTCTTAAAACGACAGGCCGGGTCGTTGCACTGGACTTCCAGCACTTCTGCAATTTGCACAATTTCATTAGTTTCGGGAACACAATTTGATGTTTTTGGGTTAGAAGAGCTAAAAGGTGCTAATAAGTAGTCAAAATCCCATCTTATCAGGATTTTAAAGAAATATGATGATAATACTGAGACAAATTATGCTTTTAAAGGTGATGATTTTGAAGACCTCGATGATATTACTCATTTGGAAGCTGGGACTTCTTTGGGGTCAAAATTGAAATTTGTTCATTTACTGAGGAATACAATTATGTTGTTGTTTTTTTTAATGTATTTTTTGTTCTATCTAAAGTTGTTTTAATTTTCAAGTACCTTAAGTTATCTTATAGTGTTGTTTGTTTTCCGTATTTCTTATGATGTACTTTTATTCTATGAAGAAAATAAATTTTCTGGGCTTTAGTTGGATCCAAGACGAGTAACGAAGATATATGTCAACTGGATAGTGCTACAACTCACACTATACTAAGAGAAAAAGAAACATTTCTCTTATTTTGTTATGAAAAAAGGCCTATGTGAATACAATATCAGGTAGTATAAAATTAATTGAGGACTATGAAAGAGCGACTTTATTACTACCTGGTAGAACAATATTGGCTATAAATAATGCTTTTTATTGTAGTAAGTCTCAAAGAAACTTATTGATTTCAAAGCTATTCGCCAAAATAGCTACCATGTGGAGACTGCTAATGAAGGAAATTGTGAATATCTTTATATTACTACAATAAAAGTGGGAAAAAGATGTGTATATGAAAAGTTACTAGCATTTTAATGTGACTTGTATCACACAACTGTCAGTGTTGTTGAATCACATGCCATGGTACATAAGAAGTGTACTGGTTCTAATCATTTTATTATTTGATATGACCGTTGGCCCATTACGGTTCTAATACGATACACAAAATAATTGAGAATTCACACGGGGACAAATTGAAGAATTAGAAGATTCTTCAATCTAAAGAATTCTCTTATGTTGCTTGTTCTCAAGGATATTGGTTATTAGACTATCAACATCTGAGGTTAGGATTGAATCCCCTGTATTTTTGGAACGTATACAGGGTGATATATGTGGGCCCGTACATCCTCCATGTGGAGCATTCAAGTATTATATGGTTTTGGTAGATGCATCTACAAGATGGTCACATGTGTGCTTATTATCAACTCACAATATGGCATCTTCCAGACGATTGGCTCAAATAATAAGGTTAAGAGCACAATTTTCAGATTATGCAATTAAGACAATTCGTCTTGATAATGCCGATAAGTTTACATCCCATGTCTTTACTGACTATTGTATATTAATTAAGATAATAGTTGATAATCCAATTGCTCGTATTCATACTCAAAATGGTCTAGCAGAATCATCAATCAAACGTCTCCAATTGATTGCTAAACCAATGCTTATGAGAACAAAATTTCCCATTTCAGTACGGGGTCATGCTATTTTGCATGGAGCGGCACTTGTACGAATAAGGCTCACAAGTTATCGTAAAGTCTTCCCATTATAATTGGATTTTGATCAGGAGCCAAATATTACACATCTTAAAATTTTTGGTTGTGCGGTATATATTTCAATTGATCCACCACAACGCACAAATATGGGTCCCCAAAGAAGGTTGGGGATATATGCTGGTGAATCTTCTTCTATTATAAATAATTGGAACATATGACTGGAGATTTACTTACGGTAAGATTTGTTGATTGCCATTTTGATGAATCAGTGAGAAAATAAGTGACGATCGGCTATAATTACGTATTTTAGTCGCTTATTACACTCTAATATACTGCACTTTAATTGAGTTTGGGCTTTAATCGGTAGTATTTTGCACTAAATTGTGTATGTTATGCCGTGATTTCGAGCCATGTAGATAATATGGAATGAATTAAAGTGATTTGGAGCTTTGAAGTCTGAGTAAAAGCCCAAGAAATCAGGTCGGGATCGTGTTCGGGATCAACGGATGATAGTGAAGAACGAAACGGAGAATCGAGCGGGCATACAACACATTGTCTAGTAAAATACACATAACGTTTTGCTCAGAGCTCTGTTTGGGCTCCACAATATATCGTTGGAAAGCTATTTGAAAGGGATACAACTTTCATATTTTGTATTTTTTGTGAATTCCCACTACCGGGCCACACAACGCGCCACAACGTGCACCACACTTGTGCAATTTTCCAACAGTCTGTCAGAAAACAACGCTCTGAACTCCCTCACTATCGCGCCGCATAGTGCGCCACAACGTGTGGCCCGCCAGTGCAAAATTTAAAAAGCCAGAGTCCTATTTCACGCAGGAAAATGTATTTCGTCTGGGCCAGACCCTACTTGGTATAAATACATGTAAAAAGGCTATTTTGAAGGAGGGGGACAGGCTTTTGACACAATTTAGACCTAGGAAGAGCACGAAGCCGACGTGGAGACCGGGGATTCTACCTAAGGAGGCAAGAACATACTAGGAGCAAGGCGGAGAATTCTTCCACAAGTTTTTCACTTCCTTCTTCCTATTTTCCATTACTGGTTATGAATTCTAGTATTGTAGTTTTACATACTATTATGAATAGCTAATTCTTTATCTAGGGTTTTGATGAAACCTACTGAAGGATGATTTTCCTGTTACGTTACTATAGATTTGCCATAGTATTTTCTCTATTTGTTCAACTTTATTATTATTGTAGTTGGTTGAAGAGCTCTCAATCGACTATGCCTATTTAGTATGTATTACTCGGAAGAAAGTACATATTTTGGTAGTTATTGAACAATATCACTGCTAACGTATATGAGGGATCAATACGAAGGGTTTAAAGGTGTGACTAGGGATAATGAAATCTTGGGTGCCATCCGAGTGAGCCGTACTTAATGCCAGCTAGCGTAATTCGGGAAAATATGTCTAGTAAATTGTGGTAATTACTCAGTAGAGAGTTACGATAGTCAGAGCGCTCATGATCGGTAGAGAATACTTAGGCAATTTATAGAAAACGTAGCGGGAAGGATTCCGACAATTGGGAAAATCATAACTCTAGACCTCTTTAATCTTGTCTCTAACTCTTAGTATCTTTTTTGTTTAATATACTATTTTAATTTGTTAGTTAATTAGTTAAACACAAGAATCTTAATACCTATAAGTTAGGAATTGTTCAAGCTCGTCTTCTTGGTGATATTGAACAACTATAGCTAAGCCTTAGTTCTTTGTGGGATTCGACTCCGGACTTGTAAACCGAATTATATTTGCAACGACCACTTAGTCCTTTTTATAAGGCGTAGTTGGGCGTGCTCAAATTTTGGTGCCGTTTTCGGGGAACTAACAGTGTAGTTGTAGTTGTATATATTGCTTTTTTTTTTGGCAATCCACTAGGCAAGTGCCTAGGGCTAGTTTTTTATTAATAACAAAAAAGAAAAATACAACAAGTAGGAAAAGTATAAATAAGGGGGACAATAGCACCGGAATTGTTACAACACAAACCGGGCTAGCTTTACCATATATTGCTAGGTTTCAAGTTTGAACATTTATTTTTTTTATTTTTTATTTTTTATTTTTTTATTTCTTGTTATTATAAATGTTGATTTGAGAAACATGACATCTTGAAATTATGGAAATTTAGGTGTAGATAATTCTACTATTGATCCTCATACATATTGTGAATAAAACCACCCGTATCAAAATTATCAAAATATTCCCGAGAGTGAGTTATGTGCATCAACTCAATCTTATTTATGAAATGTGTGTGATGTGTGTGGTGGAAAAAATGGCCACTTTTATGGTTGTGCGTATAGTTCTTATCTTCCACCAACCCCTTATTATGATGGTTCTACCTTTTCTTGTGAAGTTAACATGAACAAGGAACCTGGGGATGCAGACCTGAAGGATATCAATGATATGTCAAAGTGCCTTCTGGAATAAAATAATGAGAAACAATTGCAGATAGAAAGGCAAGAGGCAACTATTCGCAAATTGGAAGCTCAAGTAAGTCAAGCGGTTGAAGCTTTTAATGCGCAGCAAGCCAATTTTGGGGATATGAGTCTAGAAGAGCATGAATATGAGGTGCTAATTGAGGAGGTCAGAGTAGAACATCAACAACCTAGCCTACTATAATTTGAGGATGTCGATGTTGTAGAAGTGAGACTAGAGTCAGCCAAGGACATTGAGGATATAAATTTTGTTGACTCTAGTATCATTGATGTTGAGGATGCTGAAAGTCCTGAAGTTCATGTGTGTGAGCGCATTGGTCCTCACTCCAAATACTTTTCTACATTGTGCTTGGATTACGATATGGAAATAGAGCCATCCGAGCCGATTGAGAAGTCAAGGAATGAGGAACAAGGTGCCTACATTCTAGAATTTTTCTTGCCAGAAAGACAGGACTACATACCTCATCTAAAAGCCAAGAAGTGTAGAGTACAATGGTTGCTTGGGCCAATTAGATTTATTCCTCCACCCCTGGAGCATAGCCAAAAACTTGATGCCAAATTGGGGGTTCAATTCATAAGCTCGAGGTGGCGACAAAAAGTGATTTGTGTCGTGCCGCGACATTAAATCAAGCGCTTGTTGGGAGGCAACCCAGCTTTATTGCTTTTTTTTTTTTATTTCTTTAATTGTATTATGTTTGTAGTGGCGATTTTTGATTTTTCAGGAGCATGGAAGCAAAGCTATTGGATGAATGAAATAATAAACCAGATGGTTGGAACTAAGTGTGAGGTACCCGCATGAAGGACCAGACCTGGGAAAAGTCTAAGTACCCCATGAGCTGTTAGTGCTTCGGCCTTTTGCTTACCAGGGAGTTTCTTTTACCCTCTTATTAGTATGGTGTACATTGGGGACAATGCACGATTTTAAGTGTGGGGTGAGGAGATTACCTAGGTGACTTTCTATGCTATTTTAGTTGTGTTAGTTTAATTGAATAATTCTTTTGTTTTAAAAAAATATTGGACTTTTCCCGACGATAGATATCCTAGACAATTTTCTTGAGGGATTTAAGTCTAAAAAAAATATTTTCTTTGTAGGTAGTGTAGTAATTCTCCCTTGGTTTTTCTTTGTGCCGCGATTATTTTCCAAGAATTTTGTTTGAACCGGGTGTAGTTAGTTTTAATTTTTTAGGAATAGGAGCCATTGTGTTGTATTTTGAATTGAAGAAATATCTTTTGACTTTGTTATGCCTTGAGAATAGTGAGTACTTTGGTTGTGACACTTAAGCTTAATTTTTGACTTTTGTAGAAGTACCTTAAATTGTATGATCTGAACTTTGCTTAACTGCTTTGACTAGAGTGTCTTGATGAGTCCAATCCCGAGTGAGTCATGTGCCATGTGCGTGTGAGGTTTGGGTGTATTCAGTGCATTGCATTTGATGTCTAGAATTTGCCTCGTGTGTTTACAATGCAAAATAGTACTTTGGTTCAGTCTTGGAAGTGATATATGTGTTTCTTTGTTGAGCCATATATATATTTTATCCGCTTAGTTATTATATAACTTAGTTAACCCCTTTGAGCCTGTAGTTCTGTTTCTTTGTCAACCACATTACAAGCCTTACCCAATTGTTTGAATTAACCATCCATTTGAACCTTGTCACCTCTCATGAGCACTTGAATTATGATGATTTATGTAAAAGTTAAAGTGTGGGATGATTGGTTTGGCTTTTGAATGGGACTAATGAAATAAAGAGAAAGGTGCACTATATTGAAAAAGTAAGAGCCACTTGAACAGAAAAAAAATAAAGAAAAAAATAGTTGTGTTGTTGTGAAGAATATTCTTTGATGGTGGCTTTTGATATAATGTTGCTTGAAGAAGTATGGAGTTAATATATATATATATATATATATATATATTT
>MU687853.1:287621-313228 GCA_026770625.1 Nicotiana glauca | reverse complement strand
ATATATATATATATATATATATATATATATATATATTGATGTGAATGTGGAGTTTTGGTTTGACATAAGTATGGCTTGAATGTTAAATTGTATGTATTATAGTTCTTAGGGAGGTGTAGTCACTCTTATATCTAAATGTATACTACCCGTCCCGCAACCTACATTACAACCAATAAAAGTCCTACTTGATCCTAGACTGAATGAGCTCGATTAGTAGAGTAGTAAACTATGGGCAAGCCTATGGTGCATCTTTTGTAGCATATGAATGTTATTTCTCAAAGTGAGTGAATTCTTTCTATCTTGAATTCCTAATTGTTCTTAAATTTTATTTTGTGAAACTACTCTCTTTTGTTGTGTGAGGGCACTTGATTCATGAAGGAAATGTAATTTCAGTGACCTCTATGTTAAAGTAAGTGGGTGAGTTGTAAATAAGGCGTGGTACTTGTGAGTCAAATCTTGAGGTGAAGATGTTACACTCTTGTGCTTAGTCTATTTTAAATATTCTTGGTATAATGTGTTAGGAGAATTGTTTAAAAAGGTCGTGTCTATATAAAGTGTAGTTGATTGCTCGAGGACGAGCAATAGTTTAAGTGTGGGGTGTTGATGAGCGGCTATAATTACGTATTTTAGTCGCTTATTACACTCTAATGTACTGCACTTTAATTGAGTTTGAGCTTTAATCGCTAGTGTTTTGCATTAAATTGTGTATTTTATGCCTTGCAGGAGTAATTCCGACTATGTAGATATTATGGAATGAATTAAAGTAATTTGGAGCTTTGAAGTCTGAGTGAAATCCCAAGGAATCAGGTCGGGATCATGTTGGGGATCAATGGATGATAGTGAAGAACGAAACGGAGAATCGAGCGGGGCATACATCGCATTGTCTAGTAAAATGCACATAAATTTTCGCTAAGAATTCCATTTAGGCTCTACAATATATCGTTGGAAATATATTTGAAAGGGATACAACTTTCATGTTTTGCATTTGTGAATCCCCACTACCGCTCCTCACAGTGCGCCGCATCTGTGCAATTTTTCAACAGTCTGTCAGAAAATAGCTCTCTGAACTTCCCCACTGCCGCGCCGCACAGTGCGCCGCAGCGTGCGGTGCGCCTGTGAAAATTTTACAGAGCCAGAGTCCTATTTTGCGCAGGAAAAGGTGTTTCATTTGGGCCCGACCCTACTTGGTATAAATAAATGTAAAAACGTTATTTTGAAAAAGGGGGACAAACTTTTGATACAATTTAGACCTAGGAGGAGCACGGAGCCGTTGTGGAGACCGGGAATTCGACCTAAGGAGGCAAGAACATACTAGGAGCAATGTAGAGAATTCTTCCACAAGTTTTTTACTTCCTTCTTCCTGCTTTTCATTATTGGTTATGAATTCTAGTATTATAGTTTTACATACTATTATGAATAGCTAATTCTTTATCTAGGGTTTTGATGGAACCTCTTGAAGGATGATTTTTCTGTTACGTTAATATAGATTTGCCATAGTATTCTCTATATTTGTTCAACTTTATTATTATTGTGGTTGGTTGAAGAGCTCTCAATCGACTGTGCATATTTAGTATGTATTACTCGGGAAAGAGTGCATATTTAGGTAGTTGTTGAACAACATCACTCCTAACATATATGAGGGATCAATACGAAGGGTTTAAAGGTGGGATTAGGGATAATGAAACCTTAGGTGTGATCTGAGTGAGCCGTACTTAATGCCAGCTAGCGTAATTCAGGAGAATATGTCTAGTAAATTGTGGTAATTACTCGAGAGAGAGTTACGACAGTCAGATCGCTCATGATCGGTAGAGAATACTTAAGCGAGTTATAAAAAACATAGCGGGAAGGATTTCGACAATTGAGAAAATCATAACTCTAGACCTCCTTAATCTTGTATTTAACGCTTAATATATTTATTTGTTAATTTACTATTTTAATTTGTTAGTTAATTACTTAACACAAGAATCTTAATGTCTATAAGTTAGGAATTGTTCAAGCTTGTCTTCTTAGTGATATTGAACAGCTATAGCTAAGCCTTAGTTATTTGTGGAATTCGACTTCGGACCTGTAAACCAGATTATATTTGCAGTCCTTTTTATAAGGCATAGTTGGGTGTGATCAATAAGCAACCGAAAAAGAGATAGATTGAATGCATTATCACTATCTCATTTGGATCCTCGAACAAATCAATATGAACAAGAGGTTCAGAAGATAATTTGTTTGTAAAATATTGTAAATCAACTACCAAGTGCATTCACTGACCTGCCAAGATTGACTAAGTCATATATTCCAGCTGCTAATGCTCTATTTCGAATTGATGTCCCGATAGGACAATCAATTAATGCAAATGAGTCTAACCCAGGCTTGAAACATGGTAGATCAATCGATTCTAAAGATAAAAATCCTCGAAGAAGGAAAAGAGCAAATAATCAAGGTGATCAATACATAGGTAGTGGCTCAAGAGGAGAAACAAGACATAACAAACGATAAGACCTTAGGGGAGGTCCATTTACCTAAAAATAATGAGAATGGAGATATATCAATAAGTTATATCTCCATGGAAAAAATATGGAACCGAAATGATATTGTTGTTAATAATATTTTTTGCTAATGTGCTGTTGAAATAATGCAACAAGATAAGGATCTTGAATCAAAATCTGTCAATGAATGTAGATAGAGAAATAATTTGCCAAAATAGAAATAAGCTATCCATGAAGAATTAACTTCACTTAAAAACGTGAAGTCTTTGGACCAATAGTTCGAACACCTAACAATATATATCTAGTATGGTACATTATCGTTAGATATAAAGCGCGACTTGTGGCACAAGGGTTTTCACAAAGGCATGCCATTTATTATATGGAGACATATTCTCTTGTGGTAGATGCTATCACCTTCGAGTATCTCATAAATATGGCAGTGCATGAAAAACTTGATATGCGTCTAATGGATATTGTCACAACCAATTTGTACGAATCATTAAACAATGAAGTTTTTATGAAAACACCTTAGGGATTTAAAGTTCTTGAAGCGTATAAAAGTTTTCATGAAAATTGTTCAATTAAGCTTTAAAAATCCTTATAGGGATTGAAGCAATCATGTCGTATGTGATACAACCGCCTAAGTGAATACCTGTTGAAAGAAGGGTACACAAATGATCCAATTTGTCCTCATGTCTTTATAAAAGGGCCTGGATCTGATTTTTTTTTTATAATTGTTGTGTATTTTGATGATTTAAATATCATTGGAACTCCTGGGGAGCTACCAAAAGTAGTAGAAGGTTTGAAGAAATAATTTGAAATGAAAGATCTTGGAAATACAAGATTTTGTCTTAGTCTACAAATTGAGTATATGAAAGATGGAATATTTGTCTATCAATCATCATACACTAAAAAGATCTTAAAGCGATTATATATGGAAAGTACATTAATTGAGTACCCCGATAGTTGTGAGATCACTTGATATAAAGAAATATCCATTCTTACCTCATGAAAATGATGAAGAGCTTCTTGGTGCCGAAGTACCATATCTTAGTGCAATTGGGGCATTAATGTATCTTACCAATAATTCCCGACCAGATATGGCTTTCTTGGTAAGCTTGTTGGAAATATTTAGTTCTTCTCCAACATAAAGACACTGGAATATTATTAGGCATATATTTAGATGCCTACGAGGGACCATTGATATGGGTTTATTTCAAATGAATCCAAGTCATCATTGATTGGTTATGCAGATGCAGGATATTTGTCTAATACACACAAAGGTCGATCTCAGACATGCTATTTATTTATAAGTGGAGATACATCCATATCATAATGTTCAACGAAACAAACAATGGTTGCTACTTCTTCAAATTATATAGAGATAATAGCCATTCACAAAACAAGTCGAGAATGTATTTGGTTGAGATCGATAACTCAACACATTTAGGAAACATGTGGTCTTCTTCGAAATGAAATATTACAATACAACTGAAAGGAGGATACATCAAATGAGATAGAACAAAACATATTTCACCAAAATTCTTTTTCACTTATGATCTTCAAAAGAATGGTGAAATAGATGTTCAACAAGTTCGTTCAAGTGATAATTTGGTGGATCTGTTCACTAAAGCATTACCAACCTCAATATTTGAGAAGTTGATGTATAAAATTAAAATGCGTCGTCTTCGATACATTAATTGATGTTTTTATCAGGGGGAGTAATGATGGTAGGCTATAATTGTGTATCTTGGCCATTAATTGCACTCTAATTCGCTGTACTTTACTAGTGTTTGAGCTTTAAATGGTATTATTTTGGACTGAATGTGTGTTTTATGCTTGGTAGGAGCGATTCCGAGTTACAACGAGGTTGTGAAGCCAATTCAAGCTATTTTAGAGCTTTGAAGTCTGAGTAAAAGCCCATTGAATAAGTTGGGATCGTGTTCGGGGATCAACGGACAGTAGTGCACGTAACGAGAGAAACGGAGAAACGAGCAGGAAGCCACCCAGGTGGGTGAGCATGCACCGGGCACGCAAGATAAGCAGAACACTGTCCAAAGTGCGTGGCCATATGCGCGATCACCTGCCCAGGTGCGCGGTCACGCACGTTTAGTCCAGAAAACTTTTCCAAGCCTATTTTGGTAATTTTTAAGGCGAATTTCCTTGACCTATATGAATCCCAACTCGTCTAAAAAGAGGGTATCTTGGAATTTTAGAGAACTTTTGGGAGAGAAAAAGGCAAGGAAGCAACGGAAACGCAAAATGCTTGATGCAATTCATTCAATATGGAAGTTTGTGTGAATTCGGGAATGGTAATGTCTTCTTATTCTTCTAATACTCTTGTGATGGATATTTTCTCCATTATGGAGTAATTTCTTTTAGGGTTAGTGACGGATGTTGTGAACTAACTATTGTTTTGGGTTTTACTCTTGTTAATTGCTCGAATTCATTGAATAAGTATTAGTTGAATTGCAAGGCTGATTGTGGTTTTATTTTAATCGAAAGAGAAGTGTTGCTGCAATTTATGTTGAGCTATCTTGTTTGGGTTGAGTTTACGCCTCTCATAAGTAATAAAAAGAGCTAAGAGAATTATCAATTAACTAGTTTAGAAGAATAGTCGAGAGGCGTCTTCATTGTATTTGTGCTTATGTTCATAGGACCTGTTATTAGGTTGATTAAGGGAACTCTCATCCATTCGAAGGAAGAATTTGAACCCCTAAGGTAGCCTAATTATTTGTTGAAATCGAAGGAGTCAATAGAAGTTAAGAGTGAACTTAACATATCGTTACCCGAAATAATAGTTGATCACATATCTTGTCACATCCCTTACTTCTCACCTTGATATTCAATCGTTGCTACTCAGTCATTAAATTGCCATTAGTTTCTTACCATCAATAATTTTAGTTTATTAGTAGTTGATAATAATACAAATCAATGGTTTATTATCCTGGATAGTAGTGAGATGAAGGTTTATTAAAATATTGTTTAAACCAATCCAGGTGGAGACGATTTAATACTATACTATCTTTGACTAGCGAACCTAGGTTTATACACCGATTTTGTGCTCGTCAAGTAACTATGCGTTGCACTCTTTTTTTTCTTAACCAATGTTTTGTCCCACTAGGTTTTCCTAATAAGGTTTCCTAATAAGGTTTTTAACGAGGCAACAAGTAATGCGTATTACATATAACTATGTACTTTTTTCTAGTAAAATCTTAGTAAAACATATTTTACATGGACATCCAAGGGAGTATCGTGAATAGTTTAAGAAATTGATGCCCATGTTGCTAAGGACGCCCATTTCCCTTATTATTTGATGTTGAGTCCCATTCCTTTTACTATTTGATGGAGTGAAAGCTTACCTTTTAAACTTATAAATAACCTTGCGGTCTAATGGGTGAAGGCACACAAAAGTAAAAGAAAGAAAAGAGTTCTTTCATCTCTTGTATTATCCGTGTTCTTGTTAATATTTTTTTGCTACATTACTTTTATTTTATAACAAGGTTGTTTTCTTACCCTAAAAGGTTAAGGGTTGATGTGAAATTGATTATTTCCATACCTAAATTTATATTAGAACATAAATTCAACTAGAGTGAAATAAATAATAACTTATACTAGATAACTGATTTTAACCTATTTGAATCTGTGCCTACTTACCAAACAACCAATCGTGCCTCTCAAGTCCGATATGTCTCCAGAGTCCAACCCCACCAGCATTGGCTTGGCACAGCCAAGTCAAGAACTCAAATGCTCACACATTAGCTAGTTTCAGACTTTTTGCCAAGAGACCATTTTTTTTTTCAAACAAACAACTAATTATATGCTTTCTATTTGTAAGCAGCTGTCTGATCTCATCATCTCAGTGCGAGTGAGCCGAAGACATTCTAAAAGACACACAGACACACAGTAGTTTGATCCGTCCGATCTCGGGAAGAATGAGATCGAAAGGGGTTGATTCGGATTGAAATGCAGTCAAACTCTTCTTCTTCTTCTTCTGCTCCGCCTTTTCCTTTAATTCCACTGGTTCTTTTAAATGGGGGTCAAGGTCAATTGAGCGAAGGTGGGTTCGAATTATCTAGGTTTTTGTTCTTAGGTTCTTTGCTCTTCTCTTCTCAAGGAGCTGGCTACGGCGACGGTGGCATGGACTTGTCTAAAGTTGGAGAGAAGATTTTGAGTTCCGTTCGCTCCGCTAGATCTCTTGGCCTCCTACCTTCTTCTTCCGATCGTCCTGAGGTAATTCTTACAATTTTATTTTGCTAATGTTGTCTCATAGGCGGATTCCGGATTTTAAGTCATTTCTGACAATGGATGCCAATTAGTACTCCTTCCGTCCCAATTTATGTGGCACTGCAGCTCATAGTGACAGAGGGAACAGAATTGTTATACAGGTCAAGTCGATGGCAGTTGGTTTGGGCAAAGACGCGGCCTAACAATTGCCATCAGCTCCTAGTGGTGATCTTTATTTCTTAATGGATATTATTGTGTAGGTGTTGGGTAATTTGAGTTTTATGCATTGTCTGGAACAATGAAATCTATATTTTGATTAGAATTAGTTTAATTTTGTACCAGGAAACTGGTGTTCTTGGACGGTTTTGGTGAACGCTTGTGTAAGAATATTGATAGAAACTTGTACTTGAGTTGGTTATATTTGAAATATTGGATATACGGTATCAGAATGCAGTGAACTATTGTGCATTGAAATTTGAGGCAACAGCTTGACGAAAACTTTGAGCGGACTTGGCTGAGATATGGTAGATATGGAAGTATTTTAGCATCTCTAGGGCTTTTGGTTGCGAGTAAAATGGTGTTTTTACTTGGAGTTTTTTTTAATGGTTGTTGAAAAGCTTATATGAAACAGTGAGGAAAAAACTCTGAATGCAAGGTATATAAAAACTAGTGAGCCTACATAAAGATGTAGTTCTCTATAAAAGGCAACCAATCATCTATGCCTACAGGAGCTTTGTGGCTGTCGAAAAGTTGAGCTAAAAAAAGACAAGTCTTAAGTTGCACGAAGTCAAGTTACTCCCCTCTGAAACATCTCCTCTTCCTTTCTCTTATATTATGGTACACACATGAATGCTAGGGGCGCAACTTCCAATGCTCAGCTTCTCATTCATGGTATCCTTTTTTTCTTTTGATAATGGTAATGTAATTTTATTTCTAACAAATTATCAAGAAACTTTAGTAAAAAAAAATTTTTTGGACTTGTACATAACTATAAAATAAAAGAACCTAACAAATCCATAAATCCATTCGTGTTTGTGATTAATATCCCTTTGTGCCAACAAAATAAATTTTGAATACATCTATACTTCAGAAAAGATGACAACTCCTTTGTTCCTTCAAAACATCATCTATTTCTTTCCAACCACACTGATGATGCATAAAGGGATGGACTTTCGATCTTCTTCAGCTTTCTGTTTATCCTTTGAGCCTGCTAAACACTAATCATCAAATCTTTGGAGCTGTCTGGCATCGCCCAGTGGACCCTAAAAACATTCAATTATAAGGACCAGATAAAATTGCCAAGTAAAATTGCAGTGCAACAATATATATGACTCACTGTTTCTGCAGCACATCACATAAAGAACACCTGCTACATAATATAAAACCTCTCCTCTATAGATAGTCTTGACTGAAGTCCATGCGAGGCAATCAATCCGGAGCAAGCATCTTTGGGTTGTGCATTAGTTTTCCACAGCATTTTTCCAAGGCCAATTATCAACAAACTCCTCTGATGCTCTCTGCAGCCTGTCATAACCGGTTTTAACAGTAAGCATTCCACTGTTCGCTAACCACCAGTTTGAGTCCCTTGCAATCATCAATTCTCATTGACTGAATTTTCTGCTGAAATAGACCAGCTCCAGCAATTTCCCAGTTATTAAGACCTCTTCTTAACTGAATCTTATCACCAGCGTTAGACAAGTAATGATACAAACAGTTTTTATTGATAGGAATGCTACACGGGGTTGGAAAGAGGTCTTTAAGCAGTCCATCTTCACACCAAAAGACTGTCCATAATCTGATTTTTCCCATTCCCACCTTCAGTTTAACAGAATTCTTGAATTCTCCCCACAGATTAAAAACTGATTCCAGACAGCAACTCCATAAGGGGAATCCACCGGTTTAGCATCCCAAAAACCCTCTTTCAGATACTTAGTGATAATAAGTAAGTAACAGTTTCCATAAAGCAGCTTTCCCATCGTTAAGCCTCCACAACCATTTATATAGCAAGCCTCTGTTATATTCTAGTATCCTCACCCCAAGTCAACTTCCTTTTTTTCATATTTTGATTTTTTGCTTACCTAAGCAGATGCAATTTTCTAATTTCAAGCTTCAGCATTGCCATCCTATAAGAAATTATTTCTTAGACTGTTTATTCTATTCTCCACCTTCACTGGAATAGGCAAAAGTGACATTAAAAAGGTTGGTATACCTTAGAGTGATGTTCGGAGAAATTGGAGGGCATGGTTATTATGTATTTTCTTGAAGGCATCCACTTCTCTTATGTGTACGCGGTATCCTAAAGAACAATTAATGTGTCGCATGTGTGCTCCCTCTGTGCACCTCTAGTAAACATGAATGGAAATAAAAATGCGATCATTCCGTCTCTGTTTCTGAGGGAGGACTATAAATTGCGTGAAGGTTGTTGACATTTTCCTTAACTGTCTTCATTTCTATTTTCTTTGACGACTAAGCAAGAAACGACCTTCAGTTCTATTTTTACAAGATCAAAGTTTTCCTGCAGGTTCCTGAACGAGCTGCAGCTGCTGCTGCACTTGCACGTGTTCTAGCTGGACTACCTCCCCATCAGAGACATGCTCTGTCATCAAGCTCAGAGGAATTGAGCTCTATATATGGGAGCAAACCTCCTGGTCAAGTTGTCGAGGAGCTGGAGGAAGAATTCTATGAAGAGGTTTCACCTTCTGCATCTTAATAAATATTATAATTGCGTGTCTTTCTGTCCTATACGTTCTCTAGTGGATCATTGGTATAGTACGGATGATGATCCTAATACAGATTTCATTGATGTGATAATATGTCCTTTGGTAATGAGCCTATGAAAGTCGTTGTATACCTCATTTCTTATATATTGGCAAGATCTGCATCAAACTTTGTACGAGTATGATTGGAGTAGTTACCAGGCATATGATCTGTAATTTCCAGACTTCTTCCCCAGGATTTATGTATGAAAGCTCTTTCCATGAACTTTGAACAGCGTTAACGCTGCCAGTCTCTAAAAGCTGTCATGTTGTTGTTGCTTGTAGTTTGATTGCTATTGGATAATTACCTCTAATTTTCTCTTCATGATGTTAGTTTTTGATTTTTCTTTGTGTTCTTAGTCAAAATTCTTCCATCAACTCAATCCAGACTTTGCTCTTTTGAAAGCATTACCCGCACACTTAACATTGGTTGAGAAACAAGTGTTTATGAATTGTAGACAAGAAATGTCAATTGTAGGAGGACTTTCTACTAATTACAATTTGGTGTGGGTGTAGACCGAATCACCGAAGGATTGGCCTGCCTGTTAGGCTATTACTTCTGTCAGCAAACGACTCGTGTCTTTTATTAATTCTTTCATCAAGATTGTTCTGTTAATGAACCTAGCTTTCATTCGTGTGAAAGCTGCAGCATATGCATGGGTTATTGTCTTTCTACAAGGAAAGGATCTTTGAGTACAGCATACATCTCGATTCCTGGCCGTTTTACTTACTCGTTATATTCCTCCATTGCCAATCTGTTGGAGATCTATTTTTATTCCCTTAGTTGCTTCAATTTTTATCTTCTTTTCTTCCCCTTAGCTGTCTCCGTACTTGAGCATTTGCAATCCATATGACTCCAATTCTCGTGATGGTTCCTGGGATATCTACGTGTAGGAATTTGATCCTGTCGGACATATTCTGGAGCATATTCCTTCTGAAGATGGTGAACTAGCTTACTTGGAAGAACAGGTACTACTGCAATTCTTTCTTTTGGGTGCTGAGGAAGAATTCTCTATTTGACTTGCCATATGCTTGTCATTGTACAAGTTTAATTGTTGTTTGTTATGTTTAAGTATATATCAATTAGCAAAAGAGTATTTTCTTTAAGATATAAGAATTGTTATCCGCTTTGTGCTTTATGAAGAACCTGAAACGTATTACTTCCGCTGCAAATACGTACCCCATATCTGCATCAGATTACTTTGTTGGCAAAGAAACTGTCACCTTTAATTGTTGGCTGGTAAAAGAAGGCGGTGCTTGATCTATGTTGGGTTCAATAGGCTCATGGCAGTACACATAGTTTTAGATCCAGTGATCCAGCCAATTACGCATTGGGTAATGATACATTCCAGTGACAGATCCACAAAATTTAGGCATAACCGTCCTCATGCCCCTCAAAGTTCTGGTTCAACGGCGAAGGGGATACATCGTGGGATGTGTGGTAGGCACATGTCACGAGTTTGAATCCTGGCTGGGGACCAAGTCTAGTATTTAAGTGGAGAACGGTAGAAGGAGCCATTATCCCCCGAAATTTGAAGCTGGAAACCGAATTTCTTGTTAAAAAAAAACATAATTTCGTCATTTGGATGTTATAATGTCCCATTGAGTTGTTTAGACATTTCCTTTTGCAAGTGGATTGTGGCAGAGATCATTTGGGTTATTTGGCAATTTTTGGGGATCCCATATTCAGTCGGTTAATGTTTAACGGACAAAATGGTGGCACAATGAATGGTAAAATTCTCTTGCAAGGTGTTTTATTGACTATTCTATGGCGCATTTGGATTTTAGATAGAGTGTAAGCCCAGAACTCTCCCTTTTTTAGATAAGGAGTGTAAGCTCAGATCTCTTCTCGAGTGGTCTCTTTCGCCAGCAAGATGTTTGGGTACAGCAATCTTCCTCCATTCTTTGTGTGTAAAGCAATTTACCACTTGCATAATGTTTCTCTTACAATCTTTCACAAGATTTGGGAAACTTTGTTATTCGACGTAGATTGATCATTGACAACGTGCACTCATCTTTTATTCCTTTCATATCAATTTGAGTTGTTTTTTCTTATTAAAGAAAGAAGAATAACTGTCAAAGGGACATGGCTCTAAACTGTCTACTCTCTCGATGCTACTCTCTTTTACTATATATATACTTGATGTAAATTGGGTAGTCAACATAAATGTGCAGTCCATGCGCATTGGTTTAAGCAAGCTTTATACTCGTTATCTTTTTTGAGTATTTTGCCTAGTAAAGTATTTTAACATTTTACTTAAAGTGTAGTCCCATCTCAACAGAAAATCGGAGCAAAAAATGATATTTTATGAAAAGTGGAGAAAAGCGGACTAGAAATGAGTTCTATTCTCATTTTATTTCTTCTCTATGTTTGGGGCCCCCAAGCATGTTGAAGATTGTTTCTTATGCATTTTGTTATTTGTCTGCATGCAAAGAGAGTAAGCTTGGAAGTATGCTACTAATATTTTGCAATTGGTGCATGTGGTAGAGCATAGTAGTTGAATATTCCATTCTATCTATGATCTTGTACTAGTTTTCTTCACATTTATTATATGGAATTGAATCCACTTCTTTTTTCAGCTTCTTTCCTACTTTGTCACCAATTCTCGTTTCATCGGAAAAGCAACTCATAGTAGAAACAAACATAGGGACCACATTTTATAATTGGCTTTGTCATGGATAAAAGAGCCCTGGAACTTTTACCAGTATGCTTTTATGAGACATCTATCAACTGTATAAATGAATGCTTCATTACTAAATAATTGATTCTGCTTTGTATTAAACTATAGGCTGCTCTTAGATTAGCACAGCTGGACAGAATTTCTGAACGCTTGTCACGCCATGTTATGGAGCATCATGAAGTAATGGGTAAGAGTTATTCATGGTGCCGTTTGCTTAAATCTACTGGAACCATTGAAAGTGCTTAAAGGTTATTGCGGTCTCTGTCTCATCTACATAATTAATTTATCATTCCTGCTCCCCCAAAATTTTACAATGCTTTACTAGGCATGGAATCTGACACTTAATTAGCTTGTATATTGTATAAGAAGAAGCGAAGGGGAAAAGGGTAGAGGAAATATAGTGAAAGAAGAGAAAAGTTATAAGAGGAAGAAAATATTAAAGTAATACTAGTTAAAATGTAAGTCTAACTGGGAAATGTTCTTGTCATAATTATTATGATATTAGTTTAAATTCATTGAATTGCTAAATCCTTTTGATAACCGACATATTTGCTGTTTCCAGCTTCGAAACTCGATGGATAATGGACTACTCGTCCCTGACCTTTCCGCTTAAAAGTCTGACTTGGTTATCCAGTATGATTCGATCTCATGATATCTCATGACACATTCCCTGCTTTGCTGTTGAACCAAAGCTCTGGGGGCTCGTTGAATTGCTAATCTTGTGAAAATTCTATAAAATAATATATTGATGGAATTAATGTTAAACATTTGGGATGTCTCCAAATAGCAACAGAGTAGTATTTTCGTTATTATCATCTGGTCAACATGGGGCCTTTTTCCTTCTACTTTCTGAATCTCTTGTTATTTGGGCAGTGAAGGGAATGGATCTTGTCCGACAACTGGAAAGAGACTTGAAGATTGCAAATGTCATATGCATGGTAAGCAGCTGATTGGTTGTATTGGAACTTCTTTGTTGTTCTACTGAAAAGATTCCTAATAGTTGCAACCTCTATTAGTGGTAGATCACCATTTACATTTTCCTGTATCAAGATAATACTAGTTAATCCTAAGGGGTAGTTTGGTTACAGGTATGAGATAGACAAGGATATCCCATAGCTAATCCCACCATTTTAGTGCAAAATGATTCCCGGGAATAATTAATAGTTTAATACCCATAACCAAATGCTGGATAAAATAATCACGCATTTTATCCTGGGATTTTTATCCCTCATCTCACCAACCAAACAACCTCTAATAGTGTCTATAACAGTTTGGTTTGCAGAAGCAGCTTCATCTCAGTTTACCAAACTTCGTTCTTCTGAGTTTTGCAGAATGGTCGCAGACATTTAACTTCCTCAAGGAACGAGGTGTCAAGGGATCTCATTGTCTCCACAAATTCTAAAAGAAAACAAGCACTGTTGGTACTTTCCCATGCTTAAATTCCTTCACGAATCAGTTTGATACTATTGTTCCCGCTCTCCTCACCCAACCCCCCTTTTTTGTTAAACAAGCATATGTATAACCTTTAGTCCGAACTAAGAAAAGTGTTTTTTACTAAACCACACTTACGTTCCATATTGAGCAATGAGATGCTCATATCATTCTTGGTCAATGGTTAGAATTTCACATTTCTCCAGGAAATTTTTCATCAAAGTATTTCCCATTGTAAAATTAGCTTCAAATAAATTGTATGATCTTGTAATCCTTTTGCATTCCTGAAGAAAAATCTTGATATTTTATGTGTTTCCACTTGCACGATCTTTACCAAGAATTCTCAACCTAAATTTTCCTTAAGTTCCTCTCCACTTCCTTCTGACAAATTTAGAACTTTGGTATAGCTGCTTTGCTATCTCTGGGTGGTGATATGTATTGCACTCTACTGTTGAAACTTGCTGATTGGCCAATTTGCACACATGCACACACACATTGAGGAGAAAAGAGAAAGGCACTTGCATTTTTCTTGCACCAGATGATTGTAGTACACTGACGCACTCTCTCTCCCTCTCCTTGTGTATACATACGGAGAAATGTGTGTATGTGTATAAAAAATATGTATGTAATGTATGTGTTACTGTATGTATGTAAAAATTGCTCTCCTTTTCTTATTTTCAGGTAGGGGTATTCTGTTCATCTCTCTTTATGATCTACCGCTTGTTTTCCAATACAGAGGCTAGAATTCCCTCCTTTTTTTGGGTATGTATTTGAGGCCTTTTAGGAATTGTTTCCCCTTGCAGGATGTGCTTCCGGTCCTGACTGAGCTGCGTCATGCACTCGACATGCAGTCAACTCTTGAAACTCTTGTTGAGGAAGGAAGATTCTCAAAGGTTCCACTCAACTTCTGATGTTACCTAGGGTAGCATGACATCTTGCACATTCTTTCCCTCTTTTTCTTTCTCTTCCCCCTAGTGAAATTATTTCTTTCTTATGGCTTCGCATGTTTGGTATATGATTCTTGCATACGTGCTTTTTCCATAATTCTCAAACGATGAACTTACAGGCGTTCCAAGTACTATCGGAATATTTACAAATTTTGGACACACTTTCGGAGCTTTCTGCCGCACAAGAGATGAGCCGTGGTGTTGAGGTAACTAGTTAGACCGCTATCTAAATAAAGAAACACTTCTTTTTATTTTTGACAAACTCTTTTGCACATCTTCTCCTCGTTTTTGACTAATTATCATGTGTACACTTATTCACCTAATTTTTTCTCTTCAATTTCCTTGCGGTTGATTTTCTCATCTTTTCTTGTTGTGGTCTTGATCTATGTGAACAATTTCATCGTGCTCTTTGATGTTCTAAAAACATTTGCAGGTTTGGTTAGGGAAGACTCTTCAAAAGCTGGATTCACTTTTATTAGGAGTGTGCCAGGATTTCAAAGAGGAGAACTATGTAACTGTGAGTGAATCAGCCTTCTACATGTTATAAATTTGGTAAAGCATATCATGAAATTTATTTCCGTCCAGAGTACGGATTGGTAATTAGAGGGAGGATGAGGACTGAGGAGACAGATTGCTTATGTATTCAAATTCAATTTTGTGTCTGCTTCTCTCTTATTCTTCGTTCTCTCTATCCCCCTTAGTTCTGTTGTTATAAAAGCACAAAGAAATAAACTGTTCTTTCAATTCCTTGAATCACTATTGAAGTTGGGTAGTGCCTTGAAATTTTGGCAGGCTCTCTCTCTCTCTCTCTCTCTCTCACACACACACACACACACACACACACACAAAAACACATACACACACAGACACACTCTTTGTTGCCAGGTATTCACCACCTTAAAAGTTGATATTCACCACCTTAAAAGTTGATATTCACCACCTTTAAAAGTTCTTGCTTCAACTGCTATTGGATTTGAAACTAGTCCACTTGCACTAAACGTTGTGGGATTAAAGGGGTGCATCTTTCTCTCTCTTCTTTGAAATAGTGATTCTGGTTCTTCCATCCATCATTGTTGTGTTTTTACTGATCTTCAGGTAGTTGACGCTTATGCGCTTATTGGAGATGTTGCTGGCCTTGCTGAGAAGATACAGAGTTTCTTTATGCAGGAGGTTCTATCTGAAACCCACTCAGTGCTGAAGACTACCGTACAAGAGGTGTGTTGTATTCAGTTTTGGGGATATATGGCTAAAGTATTAGGTATACAAGGAATGAAATTAAGCCTAGTTTTGCATGCCCTTTTTGCTGGGCGACATTTGAAGAGCTTTAATTTCTTATTTTATTTGTCTAACGACAGCTCCTCTTGTTGCAGGATCTGGACAACACCAATGTGCAAAGCACTAGGTATATATTTCATGCCTTTTGACTTCCTGCACTATTGTGCTTTTCTTCTCTCTCTTGATTTGTCGTTTGTTCCCCATTTTCCAGGCTCACTTATAGTGATCTGTGCACCCAGATACCCGAATCCAAGTTCAGGCAATGCTTGTTAGCAACACTAGCTGTACTTTTTAGGTTGATGTGTTCATATCATGCAATACAGGGCTTCCAGCCCGAGGATAAGGTATATACAGTAATGATTATTGTCTACTCCGTGGCAGCTCTTAAGTGCTTCATTTATGTCTTACGTCCAAATGTGTAAGTTCATGGAACCATAGGTATACCCTGTAAATTATTCCATCTGGACTTGTGGTCTCTTCTTGGGCATCATGCTGTACCCTACTAAGCCCTAAGCTTTCTCTATTGACTAGTACAAAGTTATCATTTAGCTGCAACGCATAGAAGAGCTGAGTTTTCTCAAAGATTATGCTCTTCCATAGGTCATGGGATCTTTTCTTATGATGGCAATTTTGTGTACCCACCCTTTTGTCTAAACTTCCATCTCCTTACCAGTTTCAAGATTTTCTTGCTATGTAGGGATGTCAATGGGGCGGGGCGGGGCGGGTATGGCAAAACCTACAAAAATTTCAACCCGGGCGCCTAGTTATTTTTTTTCAACCCGCCCCGCCCCGCTTATTTTTTTTTCTTTTTTCTCTAATTCCCCCCCTAGAAATACATAATGATAATAGATTTAGACGTTCTATAACAGAAACAAATAGACAATATATTAAATTGCATAATAGACAAGTTGTTTTTCTATTATTACTGATTTACTTCACCTTAAATCCTCAAAAACTCTTTTAACAAGATCCAATATTACTCTATCCCACCATAAACAACAGAAAACTTTTTAGCAAAAACATAGGATCAAAACATTTAAACATGAAGCAATTGTCACCTAATTTAAAGCTCCAGTAGCCCCACCGATGCCTTCTTCTTCTTCAACTCCTCATTAGCAGTATCTTCAGTTCCTTTCCCATTCGATTCATTAGTCGAAAAATTAAATTTTCTTGAAGATATTTCAGATCTTAAATCATTCAAAACATTTCTTAATAATCCATTTTCAGCTTGTATTGTCTCCAGTTGCTGCTTCACATCCAAACACACCTTTGCCAAATCAGCATTCTCTAGCACATTCTTTCGTTTCTTCGAATCGTCTTTCGCCACGTGTTCGATTCCAATCTTATTAAAATAGGAATTTATAATTACTATTTTAATTATAAATCAAAATAGTATTCGTGCTAGTGAAGAAGAATGTGAAATTGTAGTTGATGATTGCTTTGTTTCAAAAAATATAAAATTCAAAGTTGCCCCGCATTAAACCCGCAACCCGCCCCGCCTCGCACCCGCTCCGCCTCATTGCCATCCCTATTGCTATGTGATGTTGTTGGTATTTCCCTTCTTGAGCCTGAATTTTGTGAATGCTTATCTGTCTTCTCGCTGTAGATTGTGTATTAGGGTTCTATCCAGTTGTATCTAGAAAAGGGAATATTATGGTAGGGTTCAGTAAAGAAGCTAGTGCAGTATGATTTCGATGTTACAGGTTTGAATGGATAACTGGATTGGACCAGTTTACATTCATTGATAAGATGGCTTGGTTAGTTGCGTTTTGACATCTAGCACCCAAATGCTGGGGAACCTCTAGAATTATGTCAAATTGCAGATACTGCATATTTGATTCTTTTCTAAAATGGTCATGCAAATTTCTGTATCACATGTAGTTTTGTGTCATAAACTTCTTGGAGATTTTAAGCTGCACAAATCATTTAACTTTATCAGTTTTCAGTAAATTTAAGGTGAAGGCCAGTCATGCGGCATCCCTTCTGCCACTTATGTGTGATTTGACCTCCTTGAAATTTTAGATAGTAAATAAGTAATCTATTATGTTTGAGCTGCATTGGAATAGCCCAAGTATGCAGAGCACTTACTTAAAAGAGGCCGTTTGCCTCTCATTCTTTTCCCTGCTGATATATCAAGAAATGGTTAAGATACTAGACTAGGGAGAGTTGACACATTAACCAAACTTTCTTGTGATTGACAACAGGATGATATTTCGTCACCAAGCATAGAGAGAGCGCCAATTTTATCCTCTGTTGAAGACCCACGACCTACTTCTGCTGCTTCATGCGACACTGAAATGCACGGTTCGTCCAATATAAATTATAGGGTTGAAGAGGCAAGGGATGACGGAAGTACAGCATCAAGCAGTGGATCCCCCTGGTTTCAACTGAGGAAAGATGCCACGACCTTTGTTTCACATACATTACTTAGGGGTCGAAAGAATCTTTGGCAACTTACAACAAGTCGTGCAGCTGTATTGCTTTCTTCACCTGCTATTTATTCTGCTAGCATTCATCAATTCTTAACAACTTATGAAGATTTAAACATTTTTGTACTTGCTGGGGAAGCATTTTGCGGGAGTAAAGCAGTTGAGTTCAGGCAGAAAGTGAAATCTGTTTGTGAAAGTTATCTAGCTGCTTTCCATCGGCAAAATATTTATGTAAGTTAAATGTTTTAGTTAGACTTACTTATGCATGCCTTTGTACCAGTGTTATGCAGAACTGCTTGCTTGACAGCCCCATGGGTGGGGGATGAGAGTTATAATAAAGGGTAAAGTATTTTCATGTTTGTGAGAAGAGAATGCTTTTGGTTGAGATTTGATAAAGTAGCATGTGTATAGTAGAATTACCCTATAAATTTGATCTTACTCTGGGTACTACTCTTACTCGGAAGAATGACCTGTGGAAAGTCATGACATAAAAGATATGGACTATTGCAGGATGTCTAAGAAATTTGTTAGACCCTCAATTTACATGTACTTTTTTTGTCATTTGTATAAAAAAGAAGTTGTTCAAGCTTTTACTTGCATGTTAGTTAGTCACATTCCTACAGAGTCATCAGTTAAAGCTCAATCTTAACTAGCATCATTCGTATTTGATTTGTTAAGTCTTATATAATGACATTAGTGGAGAGTTGTGCTTGATAATCTCTATACTCAACCTCAAATTCCTGAAAATGTTCATCATCCGGGGTGCTCGTGTAGTGTTTGGAGAAATGTTGATTGGTTATGCAACCTAACTCATGCAACAACAACCCAGTAAAATCCCACAAGTGGGGTCTGGGGAGGGTAGTGTGTACGCAGACCTTACCCCTACTCCGAAGGAGTAGAGAGGCTGTATCCGATAGACCCTCAGCTCAAGAAGATGAAAAGATACAGTAGATCAGTAACAACAAAACAACAGAAGACAGAAAGATAATACCAGCAACGTAGGAACCAGAAAGTAGAAAGACAAGCAATAACAATAAACATATTGATCATTTAAGTCAGTTTTAGTAATTGATCATTAAAGACCCTTCATTAGAGTTATCCTGTTTGTGTTTTTGCACCCTCTGCATGCTAAGATATTAAATATCTTTTCTAATACAGGCTCTCAAGATGGTGCTGGAAAAGGAGAATTGGCTGATATTGCCACCGGAGACAATAGAAGTAGTAAGCTTTGCTGGGCTTGTTGGTGATGGAGCAGCTTTGATAGTTTCATCTGAAACTTCTCCCAGTGCTCGACTGCCACGTAAATCTGTACATCCTATACAAACTGACTCTAAGAGGAATGGATTTTCAAGTTGGCTTAAGGGTGGAAACCCATTTCTGCCAAAACTAAATGGTAGTTCGAAGGAATACTTGGACTCTTGTTTGCTTAATGGATCTGCAACGCAAGAAAGTGGAAACCCCAATGAAGATTCTTTTGATAAGAGTTCTTCTTTGACAAACAGTGACGTAAATCATGTCAATGGGAATGCTTCTTTATCTGAAGATGAAAATGAAGATCTTCATGCTGATTTTATTGACGAAGATAGCCAACTACCTAGCCGGATTGCTAAACCTGGTCATTCAAGAAATCGCTCTTCACATTGGAACACTGAACAGATAAAAGCACAAACAGGATCATCACTTAGCCTCCTGAGGTAAATACTGGTCATACTTGGATATGCTGCTGCTGCTGATGATGAATTCTGTCAAGCTGAACATAAATGCAACACAGGTTATTGGATAAATATGCGAGGTTGATTCAGAAGTTAGAGATTGTTAATGTTGAGTTTTTTAAGGTACTTTTATTGCCTTTAGATGACATTGATCTCCAATAAATATTCGTTCTGCCTGGTGATTTTCTTTTGTATTCTTTTCTTCTTTCTTCTTTTTGAATATAATTCCCTCAACAGGGGTTTTGCCAATTGTTTGGGATCTTCTTTCACTTTGTCTTTGAGACCTTTGGTCAGCAAAGTACTCATCCTAGTGGAAAGGCTGTGACTGATACTCTGTCGTGTAAGTAATTTTATTCATTCACTTCCTCCCATAATTTCAAAATGGAATTATTTAATATTCATTCTTTTATTGGATTTTTTAATCTTTTCCTCAATTCAATTTTCTTGTATGATATTAAATATTTTGCCTGCCTTTGGTCCTTTATAAAGCCCTGTTTCTCTCATGGTCCCCAGATAGGCTTAAGACTGCATTATCACGAATAACACAGGATTGTGACCAATGGATGAAACCCCAGTCTCAATCATTTTCCTCCTCTCCTCCCTCCAGCTCAAGCACATCATTTTCTCACATGGATGTCACTCCTACCAGCCCGCCAAGTTACTTAACTGGTGCATCCTTGGGACTGAAGGTACTTCTGTACAAAAGTTATGGTTTATGGGATGTTTTTTTTCCGAATGTCTGGTCCACTTCTGTGAGATAATTGAACTGGTGCTGGTATTGCTACTTGCTTGGTCAATTGAGATGTTTCTTTCTCTCTGACCTTTCTCCTCAATTCTTGCTAGACGAGTGGGTTGGGATGTTCTTGGAAAATACAAAAAAATGAGCTTATAATTTCATCTCCATCTTAAAGCTCCATGATCAAGTTGGGTCCAATATTTGGCGTGTCTTAATATGTGTGCTTTACCTTTCTTCCTCTTATGTGTCTAAACTACTACAGGCTTCATTTTACCTTGAACCGTCAAATGGATGGCTACGAATAATGATGTGTTAAAATCTACTCCCTTCATTTGTGTAGTCCTTTCCTCATAAAGAGCTCTAAATCATGAAAGGTTATTGGTTAGGAATCAAAGCTATATAAATAAATGGTTACAAAAAAATTTATATGTTCTTGGGAGAATACAACTAATGAGCTTACAGTTGAATTTTCCTAATTTCATATCCATCTTAAAGCTTCATGATCAAGTTGCTATCCGATATTTGGCATGTCTTGATATGAATGCTTCGCCTTACTGCTGGCTTCATTTTACCTTGAACTGTCAAATGGATGGGCAATGAATAATGATGTGTTAGAAAATCTACTCCTGTTACAATCTACACCCTTCGCTTTTGTAGTCCTTTCCTCATCAGGAGCTCTAGATCATGAAATGCTGTTGGTTTGTAAGTCAAGGTCAATCAATTCGCTAGCTGGATTGCCAAACTAGGATCAAATGCTATTTCAAAAAAAGAAGAAACTAGAACTAGATTGCTTTTGTAATCTAGATTATGAGACAAGATCACATTATATCCGATCTAGTTTAGTTTTAGAACTACCAAACAGAATCTTATTAGATTGTCTTATGGTGACCTCCTTCAGTATAATCATAAAAGCTGCCTTACCAAAGGCTAAACCAAGTTCTAAAATCCCCAACCCGCGGTTTGAAAAATATGTAGTTTTTCAATAATCAATCTCAAATTAGTTGGGGTTGGCTATGTGAATCCGTTGTATCCATCTTATTCTCTTCAGGTCCGTCTTATTTCGATACTAAATAATTTGTCTTCTAATACTAATAGGAGGTTCTGTAGAACTAGATGTTCTCTAAATCTCACACTTACTACGGGTACACGGATATACACGTCTCTAACTAGAATAATAAGACTTCTGACAGACTGAACCTACTGTAAGTGTAAAACCTGAATACCAACTATGTTAACAGTCTATCTAAGTCGAAGAAACCTATGTAATTAACAGCTCTTACCAAGTAGATTTGGTAGTTTTGCATGTCGGTGAAGGCCTGCTTATTTGCTTTATATAATGAGTTGGTCTTTCATGTTCAGACCTTATCCTGGTATCTGGCAGTTGGTTACCTATGCATATCAGGCTCGATCTTCATTCTTCAGTCCATAAATTTCTTCTTAAATTTTGACTCGTAAAGGCCGAAGAGGATTGTAACTACTAACCTCTGTAATTGCACATCTGCACGCAGGAAGTCAAGTATGCTCAAGCTTTCTATTATGCTTGATTTACTAGGACTAATATGCAGATGATTTTTCTTTCACTGTATTCTTGTAACTTCTTCCCCTTTTAATTTCAAGGTTACTAACTGGAATTTGAATCTATATGCTTTATAAACAAGATCTTTATCGGAAAAACTTCTTATGTTTGTGTTGATAACTGTCTAATTCTTAGAACAGAGAGCCCTTTGTGATAGGTACGGTAAATGACAACTCCCTTTGCAAAGAGGCTCTGATGGATTAGCCGAACTGCGATGCTCGGTTATGGAAGCTTTTACAAATGCCAAGCTGTACCTTCCATTCTGAAGCAACTGATATGGCTAATATGAATTTCCTCTTGCTTATGTTTGAATCCCACATCGGCTAAGCCTATGAGCTGTTGTCTCTTTATGTTTTTTGATCATCATCACTTGAGCTAGCTTTTGGGATTGAGTTCGACCCTAGGTTCATTTTCAACACAGTATCAGAGCAGGCAAAATACTTCCACATGCCACTAAAAATGAAAAGAGAATTAAATCAGCCTGTGAGGAGGTGTCTTAAAAAATTAAAGTATTCCATCTCTAACAGTTAAGCTTTTAGATGGCGTGATAATGTAATTCAACTGGGTGTTAGAATCCCACATCAATTAAGCGTATGGACTATGGTCATTTTACATGGTCTTGGACAATTCCTAGTACTTTTGGCATTGAGTCAAGCCCTTCACTTTTGTAACTTCTTTGGTTTGATCTTTTCTTGTAGAATTATGTAATTTATATTGGATGGGTGAAACTGTCTCAAAGAAAAAACATGAAAATCTCCTTTAAAAGCGTTATGAATGTAATTTTATCTTTCCTTTTCTTTAGAAGAGTGTGCATCATCTGCAGATTGTTCTCATGTATAGCTATTTTAATTTAGCATCTTTAATCTTTAATTTTGTTGAATGTCTATCAATATTGTGCTGCAGGAAAGATGTGCAGGTGCTGACACTATATACATCGTTGCTCGGTTATTGCATAGATCTAAAGCACATCTTCAGTCAATGCTTCTTCAAAATAACGGGGCACTTGTTGAGGATTTCTATGTGCATTTGGTATGTCTCTCACCTGTTGTAACATAATTTCCTTGTAATTATTTCTATTTTTGATGTATCTAGAATTTTGAAATGAGCTATTTCTTCACTATGCATGGGAAGAGTGGCATGGGCTCCTGGTAAAACTAACATGACCGCACAGAAATGATAGTTATGACTTATGATACAATTTAATGTAGAGATGAATAGAAAGGGTACATAAGCACTTCCAAGTGTTTAATTGGTTCTTCAAATTATTTGCATGTCCTGAAGTGATGAAATGTTGTTGACTATGTCAGGTTTGATCGAGGACTTACTTACATGCTGTTGTAATTTCATTTGATACTTCAAAAAAAAAATTATTAAGTGAAATATTCCATCCGTCTTTCATAGGTGGATGCTGTAACGGACCTTGTAGATCATATTCATAAAACAACTGCTAGATTACTTCTCCACATAAATGGGTGAGATATATGTCCTTGCTCTATTATATTTTGTTGACTGGCTTGCGTCAATATACTTCCTTGGGAGTTGTTTCCAATCATGATTGATGCAGTTTTATGCTTTCATTTGTCTGTATGGTTAAGAATTTGAATGATGCTCTGATTTTTTCCTCATCTTGTCTCTTTGGTCTGTATTGGGGATTTTAATGACAAATATTGATGATTGATTCACCTTAAGATTTTCGAGAGAGGATCCACCCTAATTTTTTTATACATGAAACATGATGACCTAGACATGAAAGTTCTGGCAATTTGGGGATAAATTTGTAAGGTAACTAGATCTGCCAAATATAGGACAATAGAAGCTATTACAAAAATTAATAACGGTGAAAACTCTGTCTAGTGGTTCCATCTCCACCAAAAAAAAAGCTTCTGTCTAGTGGTAAGAGCGCAACACTTTATATGTGGGGCACCATGTTAGGTGCACCTCACGAGTTTGAACTCTGCTGCGAACAAAATGGTGATATTTGAATGGAGAAGCATGGAGGGGCGGACCCATAATCCATCAAGTTTCAAATTGTGCACTAGCTAGCCCTCAGGGATTTCTCAGTTATCAAAATTATTTAAAAGTTGTATAGAGTAATATTATCAATGAACGCCAATTTTCTTATGACGTTTTAAATTAAAAGATTGTGATGTTAATTGAGGAGCGTATATTGAATATCTGAATCAAGTAGCAAGCCTTTTCTTCTTTACTCCAATATAGGACTTGGTTGAATAAAATGACGCATAGATGTTTTATTATGTTTCATTTTTTTATGAAGGATCAAATTAACTATTTTAAAGTTCTCTTTGTCTGAAGAGTAAAGCATCACAATTAAATTTCTTTTATGAGTAAAAGATTTGGTGCTCCTTATAAAAAAAAAATGTAAAAGATTTGGTGCTGGAGAATTTAGCCCAGCTGCCACGGTCAGAGTTCCAGATGGTTCAAATACAAAATCTGGAAGTTGGTGTCTGTGCTACCTAGTATTCAACTCTTGAGTCAGAGTTTCTTTTTATATAATACACTTCCGTCTTAATTTACATGATACTCTTTCTATTTTGTGACGTTCCAAAACCATTAATATCGCTGTCAACAAATTTTCATTTCAAGAATTCAAATTCATATAACTATTCAAATCTTGAACTATTTATTATGATGTTTTCTCGCTTAAACTATGTAAATGTCAAATTAACACCTTGAACTCCATCACGCAACTCTATATAAAATGGGACGGAAGGAGTATTATTTAGCCTTTATGGAAAACATGACTTCTGATTGTCTCTGAAATGCTTCTTCAACTGATGGATCTTTATGCTTTGATTAAGATGTTAAATCCGCTTTCCCCTCTAAAAGAAAAAGAAAAAGAATTAACTTTTTGTCCCAGAATGCAATAAATAATAACAAAAATCATGAAAAAAGTCGGTACATTTATACTGAATGCAGGAAATGGGAATTTCGAGATATAACACGGCAGGATCTGTGTTGTTTTTTATACGAAATGTGAATACAGACTCAGTTCTATGACTTATGTTACTTGCCTCCGACTGAATTCCCAGCAAATGTTGGAACCTACCTATGTATTTCTTGAGATTGGACTTGTAATTTGTTTTTTCATATAATATTTGACCTAACAAGACAATTGTGAAGCTGAAGTGCTTAAAATAGTGTTGACTGGGAACTATCTAAGCAGGTACGTTGATCGGATTGCCAATGCTAAATGGGAGGTGAAAGAGCTTGGAGTAGAGCACAATGGGTATGTACCAAACTCTTCTTCCTTTCAGAATCCTTGGAAGGTTACTGAAATCTAGCCTTATATGTTTTTTCGTCATAATTGGACTTGGGTGGGGTGGGGTGGTGGGTGGG